>JAPPVO010000618.1:0-27757 GCA_030407325.1 Camellia japonica | reverse complement strand
AAGTTAAGACCTAGGGTTCTAGCGATTATTGTATGCTGTCTGTAACACAAAGGGTCGTGTGGCGCATTATTGTATGCGGTCATGTAAACCTCCGGGTCATGTGCATATAGGTAAGCAGCTTTGTGGTAGTGTAACTAAGTCACATAAAGTTTTATTAGTAAAGGTGACGTGAATAGAGTTTTTGGAACTCTATAAGATAGAGAATTCTAAGCATAGCGCTCTATGTAGCCTAGTTGGGAATGGAAAGAAATTTCCAATATCTTAGGGACAGTGGGAGCGATGTGCCTACTAATGGATTACTCCATTAGAGAAGAATACTCTATATTCTTAGTTGCGTGATAGCGAATGTGAAAATTTTCCACGTCGTCACTAGGTGATTGAGAGGGAAACATTCATGATTGCTCCGCAAGATGATAAAGAGCCTAGGATAATGCCAAAGGCTCTAGTCCCTTGTTTTTAGAAAGTGGATTAATGTTGTGTAGTCTAAGACAAAGTCTTTGAGGATTAACCATTTCTATAATTTGGTTGACTTTCCATTATGACGTGAAAACTGTTCTAAAGTTATGCGTAATTTGGATAGTCATTGTTGAGGCATAAGGCTCGCTAGATACCGAAAAGTCGCACCATTGAGGAAAGTGTAGACCATGAGAAGACTTCCTCCTGGGGAGTGAGTTATTTTGACTTAGGCTATGATTGACATAAGTTCGGAACATTGATTTGTGGACATTGTGACCTAACTTTCTCGTTAGAGAATTGGGTAAGTAGATCCGTAGGGATTTACTTCTACTTTTATGGTGAAAGTTAGGAGCGCAAAAAAGGCTGCTGGTTCCAATAAATCTTTTACAGCCTAAAACAGTTATCCAAATAGTGTTCTTAGATTTGTCAAGCCATGATAGGCCAACGATGATCGATGAAGACCACTGAGGCATGATCAATGGTCCAAAAGAAGTTTTTTCTTACTTAGTCATTATGAGCCAGGAATTTATAAGGTTGTCGCCACTAGGGTGGGCAGTCCTCTATTTTAGATATGATGGACATGGGTGATGTAATTTATATGCTCAGATGTACGATCCTTAGGGATTGTTTTGGGAAAATTTTTGGTTTGTCTTCGATGACTTACATAAGGAATATCCTAGAATGATTCTAGATGCAAAATTGCAAACCCATTGACTTACCTATCGGTAAAAGCCAGAGCCTTAGCTATTGAGTGTATCCTCATATTGTCTTTGGGAGAAACAGATGACCTATATTCCTTGATCTTTTCTTTGTTGTGGGACCTAAAGTACGCTTTGTGGGCGTATTCGGCATGATAAGTGTTATCTTTGGTAAATAGTCAACTGAGTTGTTTAGACATTGACCTTGCTCATTAGACTGTGGATAGAATGCTTTACTAGTAGTATATTAATTTGTTCCTTGTAAGATTCAATGCGCTAGTTGGGCGCATCAAGAATGAACACAAATTGGTCACCAAAATATCTTTAGAGAGGTTATTGCGCAAGAGGTAGTGATCTTAAATCACTTCATGTGAGGCGCACATGGTGGATTCCATTGTATATACTTATCGCAAGAGGTGCTGATAAGGCTTATGTTTGGAATCTAGAATTGCGCAAGCTGTGGTCAATTTTTTTTAAAATCGATCACTTATTTTGAGATGATGGGATGTTGACACTATTATGGTTTGTGTCATAATGATTAGTAGATGATGATGTCAGCAGGCAAGATTGACTCACTCACACGAGTAATTGCCCTTGGCGTTTGGGAGCGAGCAAGGATGAGACTAATAGTTTATTTTTATTTGGAGCCAAGAGAAGCTTAAATAATCCACTATGTATGTCGCCTTGGTTACAACCAAGATGAGGTCGTGTTAAAGACCAAACATGGATGTTAGTACCCACTTTCCATGTTGTGTCTGTTATGATTAGCCAGATGCGAGATCTCATTTGGCGCCTGGAAGGCGAGCAAATAGAGAATTCGGGTTAGGCGTTAGAAAGCGACTAGACTAATATATGTACGGTGTATCGAGGATGACGTCACTCTTTTGGAAGAGTTACTCCACCGTAACATGTATTCATATTATATATGCTTGGCGACTGAGTAATGAGGTGAGATAATGGATCCCTGTTTCCGCACCGTGTGAGTCTTACGTGTCATTATTGATATGACTTTCATTTATGTACCCTTTTGTGACTTTTGACTATGTCATAAGGTAAGGGGTTGATGTTCTGCTACTTTGATATGTTGCCTGCGGTCATGTATGATTCGGCCTTAATGGACATCACTGGAAAAGCGGTCAATCCTAAACTAAATGGCATGAGGGCAAAGGGAAGATCATCTGGTATTATACCACTGTTGTATATTCACTGCTGGCAACTCACATCGCTCTGTATGAGAAGCGGATTGAGTGTGAATATATTGCAAGAATTGAGAGGGTCAAACATGCTCTTTTTGAGGATTAGAGATGTTTTTTGGACTGGTGTAATTAGATGGGTCTGGGTATATGACACTATTTCTGTTCTTTTCTGGTTAATGTCTTTATGCTGGCTTATTTTGAGTTTCTAGTATAGAGTTCCCACATGCAGATGTTCTCAGCAGTCGCACGGTGCAGTGGCTAGTATGAGATGTTCATTTTTTGAGAGATTGAGATGAGATGTGGCAGTGTCCTACTGTAGACGTCCCGAACGCCCAGGAGGGTAAGTCCCGTCCGTTCATATTGGGGTCACTACAGTTCAAGGACTCAAATGTCACGGTTCTTAATCTTGAACCAAAGAGTCCAAATCTGACAAATCGATTTTGAAAACAGATTTTTTGAAAAGAAGTGCCAAACATGGACTGCTTTGCCAGATACAGAGTCGCCACCTAAATGTTTTTTTAATGGGAAATTTAGGAAACCCTGACTCGGTGCCGAGGCCACGTGTCCGTCATCACCAAAGTTGCCTCGGCTCGGGAACTTGGGTACGATTGGGGAAGGTCACTTCGTGAGCACCCCCGCTCGCCCGGTCAAAGACGGCCTCTACTAACCATGATATCTGTTTTTGAAAACATTGTGTGTTCTTATTTCGGTTATTAGCCTATGTTACTATGTGATGCGCACAGCATACAAGTATAGACTGAGTCGTCTGAATTGGAACAAAACTTTCGTGTTTGTTTGTGAAAGATGGTTTGCTACCCGCAGGTAGGCTTAAATGCAGATTTTGCCACCCTCGGGTGGGCTTAGAAAATGATTTTGCCACTGTCTAGTGGGCTTAAAACAAACATTTGATGAATTGTCCCAATCCAAATAACCCAACCTCCACCCACAGGCATTCAAGGCAGTTATATCACATAGGCAGTTAGCCTCATGGTAAGCATGCTATTCATGGCAACACTCACACGCATGCAAGGATGCTAAAGCATAAAAACTCACCGAGTACTCCAAGCCAAAAGAGAGCTCATTAGAAATCCATGCATGATCCTAGATACACAGAATTGCCTAATGCAACACATGCAAAGATGCAACTATAGCAGGCTCGGCTATTCTAAACATGGCATATGGAATGCTACAGCTAACATGTATTCAACTTGGAATTGAAATACAAATGCAGTTAGTATGATGCGCCGAGCCCGGTGCATGCAAAACAGATGAATGAATGCAAACATGCTATCATACTGTATGCTAATTGAAATATGCCCTAACTAACCATCATAAGCAGGTAAATAAAAGGGAAAAAGACGTGGGGTTGGAAGACATACATCACACTCACCCACACTTATTACAATTATGCCCCTCGCACATAGGGTCCGAATAAATAATACAGTCCCAATAAAAGAATAGTACAGTCCAATATTACAGTCCAAATAATGTACAAATTCCTAATTAATTAACAATTAACTAAGAAAGCTGTAAAACTGGCATGCAAGCCAGGGACTGCCTTGATTCCGTTCCGGGTGATGAATGATGCATGTTCGGGTTGCCTTTGTGCGGAAATCCATGACGATGCCCCAATTAGCCTCTGTTTGCACCTGTTCTTGGAAAGCGCGCCAAGCCTCGGAAGACTGCTGATTCTCGATTTTGCTGCAACAGAGAGCAGGAAAGGGACATAGCAATGTATTTTCGCAAATATATGCATGCCTCGATCCTCGTGCCACCAATCACGCATCTCGATGCATGATGGCCGAGGATCCGAATTGCACAACTCAATATAGAATGAATGCACATGAAAGCTACAACAAAACCTAACTCCATCATGGATAATCCGGAGTGTCGGCGACTTGGGAATTGAGACACGTTCCGTCACTCGGAGTACGAAATGCACCTCGTTTCCCGTGCCCGGGCAACTCCTATCCCGAACACGATGCAATATGCACGACATGCATGAAATGCAACTAAGATACATCCTAACATACACAATGTTATGGAATGGCATACACGCTGGCACGAGGTAATATACAACCGAGCATACACAATGCTATGGATGAAATGGCATACACAATGCAATAATGGGCTTACCCAAACATGAGAGAGCCTCAGCCACACTCACATAGGAGGCCATAATGATGAAAATGAGACAACTCGGGATACGTGCACACGTGCACGCAAACCGAGGACCGAACCTACGGCACGGAATGCCCTCTAACAAGACATGGCAAAACACAAAGAATGGCATACTATCATGCAAAAATCAGAGGCAAAATGAGATGCAAAACAGCTCCGAAACCCGGTAAAAATGAAACCCGATGCATGGAACGAGTCCCGAAACATGGATTTTGGTGCATGAAATGACCTACAGCCATACAAAGCATGCATGTTTGGTACAGGAGTGTAAAAGAAGAAGCAAGGCAGCCAAAAATAGCATTTTACAGTTTAAAGCATGGCCAAACAGTGAGCACAAGTGGGACTAAATTAGCATGCAAAAATGGCTCCGCAAGGGAGGTAATGAAGCAAGTCACAAATTCTGGCCCCAAAGGAAAGGGGCCTTCTACAACATTGAAGAGGGACCAAAAACATGACTGTTTTCAGTTTATATCAAGCCCAAAAACAGATACAAGTATGCTAAAGATCTCATGCAAAATGAGGCCACCAAGAGGGCTATAACGTGAAGTATACAAAATATGCATCAAACAGCCAAAATACCCTCAATGAGACATGGAGAGGGGGTCAAAATAAGACCCTTTTCAGTTCTGTTCAGGGTCGAAAAATAGAGACACAATAGGCTAATAAATCATGCAAAAATGGGGACCAAAGAGGGGTTCAATGGCATGTGACACATGGAGGTCCCAAACAAGGATGAGCCCTTCTTCAATGTTGAAGAAGGGCTCAAAATAAACCTATTCACAGTTTACATCAGAGCTCAAAACAGAGTACACATAGGCTAAAAATATCATGCAAAAATATGACACAAAGAAGGCTAAAGAGGCAAGTACCAAAAAGGGTCTCAAACAGTGAGAGACCCTTAATGAAAGATGAATAGAGCTCAAAAAAAATGCTACTTTTCAGTTTTGGTCGGAGCTCAAATGTATAAGCAAGAAGGGCTAAGATATAGACCAAGAAAAGAGCAAAAAAGGGAAAAACGAGACTAACCCTTGAAGAACCAAACTTTAGCAGCCTCTTGGTCCAAAATACAGCCCTTCTAGCCTCTGAGAAGGTCCTCCAAGCCGCTGGAATGGAGTGGTGGTGGTGGTGCTAGGTGGTGGTGAAGAAATGGTGTAGGACTTTTAGGGTTTTGGTGCTTGAAATATAGAGAGAGAGAGATTGTATATATAGACTCAAACCAAAGTCTTCTAACCCAGAAAAAATGCAGCTGGAGCTCTGGTTTTATAGACAAAAAGGGATGGAAAAGAGGGGGAAAAAAGGGGGGGAAAAAAGGATTCAAAATTCCCCCCAAAATGGCCAAAAGGTGAGCTAAAGGGGCAAGTGATAGCTGTGGGTCCCAAATGGCTGAGAGCCCTTCAACAAAGTTGAATAGGGGCTCAAAATAAGACACTTTCTAGTTTACATCAAGCCACGAAAATAAATACAAGTAGGCCTAAACTATCGTGCAAGAAAAGGGAAAAATGGAGGGGTAAAGAAGCAAGTGATAGATGGAGATGTCAAACATCAAGATGTCCTTAATCAAACATGAAAAGGAGTTCAAAATATGACTATATCAAGTTCGGGTCGGAGCCCAAAAATGTAGGATGAAGGTTCGGGAGCCAAAACACGCAGTTCGGGACCCCGAAAGTGGGCTGTTAGGCACCGGGAGTGGTGCTCAACCACGAAGTTGGTCTCTCGGACCACAGTGTCCCTCAAAAGGGATTAAATAAGATAAGTGCCAAAAATTGGGGCAAACGGAGGTGGTTAAGCGGTCCCGAACCGAGGCACACGGCCTGACGGCTCCGAAAACTGGGAACCGGGCTCCGAAATGGGAAAAATGGCCTATGACCACAAAACGTAGCCCACGGCCATTGAGAGATGATCTACGAGACCTCTCCCTCCCTTCGGGAAGAGAAAACAGAGAAAATAGAGCCTTGTTCGCAAACCGAGGAAAAGCACAAAAGAGTCCGGAAGTCTGGAGGCAAGGCTCGCAGCCGGGACTCCGCAACCTCAGAACGAGCACAATATGCAACATCACCAAGTGCTCAATCGGTGACGTCTGAGTCTTAAGGTCGGTCAAAAATGGGGTGTCTACAGTTGCCCCTCTTTGATAGAACTCGAAAGTCATAAGAATGACGGGAGTGAATGTCAAAGCCCAGAGACGACCCATTTTTGACAAGGCCGAAGACTTAGACAAAGCAGACAAGATAGACAAAGATGTGCCCACAGGCATGCCGCAGGCAGGGGCAAAATGCAACTGACAATGCAAGAAGCCGAACATAACTTATGATCATGCAAAGAAACATAGGGACGTATCCCGGTGTTTCGGAAAGGTATAAGCATTGGAACGTATTCCAGATGCTCTTAACCAAAGATGGAGAAACATGGGGACGTATCCCGGTGTTTAGGGACGTATCCCAAGGTTTAGGGACGTATCCCAGTGTTTAGGGACATATCCCAAGATTTAGGGACGTATCCCAGAGGTTAGGGACGTATCCCAAAGGTTAGGGACGTATCTCACAGGTTAGGGACATATCCCAGAGATTAAGGACGTATCCCGGTGATTAAGGACGTATCCCAAAGGTTAGGGACGTATCCCAGAGGTTAGGGACGTATCCCAAGGTTAGGGACGTATCCCAGAGATTAGGGACGTATCCCAGAGGTTAGGGACGTATCCCAGTGGTTAGAAAAGAAGGAGAAACATAGGGACGTATCCTGGTGTTTCAGGAGGAAGGAGAAACATAAGGACGTATCCCGGTGTTCTGCAAGGAATGAGAAACATAGGGACGTATCCCGGTGTTCCGCAAGGAATGTGAAACATAGGGACGTATCCCGGTGTTTCGAAAAGAGAGAGAAACTTAGGGACGTATCCCGGTGTTTCAGAAAGAAGAGAGAAACGTAGGGACGTATCCCGGTGTTTCGGAAAAGGGATAAGCATTGGAACGTATTCCAAATGCTCTAAACCAGAGGAAGTCTGACCCGTCGCACGTGCGAGGAGAAGGAAAGACAATTGCAAGTGAAAAGGTACATAACAATGCAAGATAGATGTGCATAATCAATGCAATGAATGAGAATAACAATGCTAGTGAAGTGGGTGCATAACAATGCAATTGGAATGGGCATCACAATGCAAGCATGAGAAGTGCATAACCTGCGGGTGGAAGGATGCATAACAATGCAAGTGGAATGTGCGTGACAACGCATATTTGAAACAAAATGCCGAATAAGGAATACAAGCCTTAACGAGACCAGATTAAAACGCGACCTCCGATTTACCTTTCGGAGGGGTTTGCAACACATTCAGCTCAAAAACGGGCACACCCTGTTCATATTAGAGAGAAATAACATCTGTTGCTGCTTTAATCGCCATTCTGACTTGAAGCAGGCTTACACTTGGGATAGAGACACGCTCATTCTTCGGAACACTGACAAGGTCTGAAGAGATACATCCGGAATACAATCTCAGAATTCGCTGAAGGTGAAACACACTCAGCTGCTTCGATTTTCCCTCTTTTCTTTTGCTTTGCAGTTTGGAACCCACATAGCTTCAGATAGGTCCTTGTTTCACTGTTCTCACATGACCTGGGTTAAACCCTGCAGTTTTCGAAAGAACAAATTCCTTTTTTGCACAAATGTGGAGAATGGCACAGCACTCTAAGCACACAACAAATCATTTTTGAGATTGAGAAAATGAGTTCTCGACCGGGTATTGAGCCTACAACTGAACACAGCAAAGACGACCCAACAACGAAAAATAAAGGTAAACAACCTAAACACACCGAGACACACTCGGAACGACTCAAAGCAAGAATCGAGAAAAACAAAACAAAAGACACGACACACAGACGTGTTACAAAGACATGAGACCGCTCAGTACACGAGGAGCCAGTTTCTCTGGGTATTATTTCCCACCATTTCTCATTTGTGATTCTCACATCACTCGGCCCTCAAGCTCTGTTTTTCTGAAAAAAAAGCCCTTTTTCCTCACTTTTCCTCTCAGCACACATCTCTCTATTCTTCAATCTCTCATTTTAAATCCCTCCCCTGGGTGGTTGATGGATAAACAGCAAGTTGTGGCCTCGTGCCCTAGCATTCTGCTAGATTCTTCTTCTTCTGCGCGCAGCTAGTGAGTTTCTCCCACAGAGGGGCTGTGCTACAACTGGGTGTGTAGCAAATCTGCAGCTGACCTCGGTTGACGATGCTCTGCCGGGGAGTTTGGACGTGATCAGATATGTCCAGATGAGGAAGTGGAATATCTTGCCCCATTCCAGTTCGTGCTTCGCACGTGGCTTGATACCTCGTTGCTTGGAGGGTGAGAGAGCTTTCAGCCCTTTGTTGTTAGCTTCAGTTGTGCCTTTTCTGGCAAGTAGAGTGCCCTTTCTGGCAAGTGCATTGATAAAGGGAAAAAGACAGAGAACCTAACTCAACTGTGCCCCTAGTTCATCATGTTGACCATGTTTTGTTTTTGCTTTCTACTAAAACAATTTTGACAAAAATGAGAGTTAGATTAACATGCTTGTTCGATTTTTGATTTGAAATCATGCAAGTCAGGCTATGAGCACTGAAAATTTTCCTTTTTTGGGTCCAAGAAATGGTCCAGTTTTTGAAAAGATGAAACAATTTTCGAGAAAATTAGTCAACCTCAGTAAAAATTCTCAAAAACTATTTTTGCAAACGGCCACTGCTCAACGAGCATAGAACCCACTCTCGAGATGCACAACCTCAGATTCGAAGGAAAATTGCCCCTTGCTGGAGGGAGCTGCATGGCAACGGAAAGTTGCCCCTTGTTTGAACGGCACCGCGGCGCATTGAATGGCAACGGAAAGTTGCCCCTTGTTTGAATGGCGCCGCGACACTTGAATGGCAACGAAGAGTTGCCCCTTGTTTGGATGGCGCCACAGCACACTGAATGGCAACGGAAAGTTGCCCCTTGTTTGGATAGCACCGCGCATTGTAGTCAGTCCTCAGAGTGACGAACACAACCAAATCTCAGATACAGAGAAGACAAAGATGACCAGAACCATCGCATGGACACAATCAAATTGAAGCGTTTTACGGCTGGACTTCAGATGAAGTTGCCTACGTATCCCAAAGATGGGAATCAAGCCTTACGTAGTTCGGGGTTAAGGTACACTCGGGTATTTAACCTCTCCTTTTATGCTCTAACTTTTGCCAAGGGCCCGTTGCAGGTTTTCAACCTTGCGAGCTTTGTTCTTCTTTCTTTTTCATTTCTTTTCTTCTCTTTTTTTCTTTTTTTTTTTTCTTTTTCTTCTTTTTTCTTTTTTTCTTTTTTCTCTTTTCTTCTTTTTTCTTTTTGCTTTTTGTATATATCTTTTCTTGCTCTAACTTTTGCCTGGGTCGCCCTTTCCGGGTTTTCGGCCCAGCGAGCCTCTCAAAGGGTAAAAGTGTAACAAGTCCATGCCAAATGGTTTTAGGATCTCGAAGCCATCCGTATCCAAGAGAGTGGCTGTTGTTTTGCAAGAGGATTCATCTTCGACTCTTCGAGCACATCTGACATCTTTGCCCCTAGTTCAAAGGGTACTTCTGTTCTAGCTTTGCAAGCTTCTTCTGATGATCTGATCTCTTGATCTGACTTTGGTGCCTCTTGTTCGAGGGCTGCTTCAAATCTGGCCACACAGGCCTCACATTGTAGTTGACCGTTGAACATTCTGAATCCAGTTCAAGGTTTGAAAGTGAGGGGTCAAGTCTCGAGGCTGAGAGCGATCCTAAGCTGTAAATCTCAAGAGCGATTCTACACAGGTCTTCGCAGGACCGCGCAAAACATTTTTTGAAAGTTTTTAAGAAAGCGACAAATCGCTCGCGCTGAAGACAGTGTAGAACCAATCTGGATCAAGCCAGGATCCTTCCAGTACTCACACTAACAAGCATGATTTCATTCATTAAGGGCTTAGCACGCCTCTCTTTCTCTCAATTGATCAAATTTTGCAAAACCCGAGGAATTCCTTCCTCTTCGTTTTCACCGTAGTGTTCAAAAAGTTTTGAAAAACTTAGGTCATCAATGACTTCAAGGCACAGAAAAGACACAGTTCTAGTCAAATACTGCCATCTCATTGAATTTCTGTACAACTGGCACACGGCAGAAGCAAACACAAGCGTGAAAAACTGCTGTTTCATTCAAATCTGTTGGCACAACTGGCTCCCTGGCAGAAACAGACTCAAAACAAAACGAAAAGACAAACGCAAAACAAAATGGTGACGCCCAAGGTAACACCCCCGGAATCACCCGACCTTTGTACAACAGGACTGACTCGATACAACAAGACAGACTCGATAGGATTGACTCGATACGACGAGACAGACTCAAAAGGACTGACTCGATACAAGACAGACTCGACAAGACAAACTCGATACAACAAGACAGACTCAATACCCAAGTCAGAAAGTAGAATAAACAGCATTCGCAAATGCTCAAAATAGTGCGTGCCATCCATCACATCTGGAGTAAACTGAGTGCCGCCCGCAGGTGGTTCATCCCCCGATCACATAACAACACAAGTCCAGAGTACCCGGGGATATCAGACCCTTCTGAAGCTATGGTTCCAAGACTACTTAGCAAAAGAGAAAACAGACAGCACTCAGCCTGATTTCACGATAACCCATATGAGCAGAGCTGAATGATTGTGCCCCTACAGAATTCTGCCCGAAATTCCGCCGGTAAACTGATACCCTCAGGTAAACTGAATCCCAAAATACTGAACTGGTGCCCGCAGGCCTGATACCCAAACTTGCAAACTGATACATGCATTCCCGTAGAGACGCACTCTAAAAGCACATAACAGATAAGTGAGAGCCAAAACACCCCTATGTTGGGGTAGGGTTTCCCTATCCTATTTTTGTCAGGAGCTAGGGTTTCACTACGCACGCAGCGGTTTCAAACAACCTATATCGGGTAAGCAACCTGTCCTAGTTTGGAATGGTCACTACGGATCCGAATATGCACTAGGTCGAATGGTCAAAAGGGTGCCCCGGTAAAACCGGGGTTTGTGTTCCCATACTGGCAGAGCCCACAACCGGTTAGCCTTATGGACATGTCTTGACAAGACAAGCCTCCGGCAAACCGTTCAGGAATAGCAGATGGCAAACACGGTGTCCTAGGAGCACCAATGCAAATGCAATGCAAAGAAACACACAAGTGTAGTCAAAACCAGATATCATGAGTTCGAGTCAAGTTCTCTAAATCCCCAGCAGAGTCGCCAAAAACTGTAGACGTCCCCGAACGCCCCGGGGGGTTAAGTCCCGTTCCGTTCATATTGGGTCACTACAGTTCAAGGACTCAAATGTCACGGTTCTTAATCTTGAACCAAAGAGTCCAAATCCGGCAAATCGATTTTGAAAACAGATTTTTTGAAAAGAAGTGCCAAACATGGACTGCTTTGCCAGATACAGAGTCGCCACCTAAATGTTTTTTTTAATGGGAAATTTAGGAAACCCTGACTCGGTGCCAAAGGCCACGTGTCCGTCATCACCAAAGTTGCCTCGGCTCGGGAACTTGGGTACGATTGGGGAAGGTCACTTCGTGAGCACCCCCGCTCGCCCGGTCAAAGACCGGCCTCTACTAACCATGATATCTGTTTTTGAAAACATTGTGTGTTCTTATTCCGGTTATTAGCCTAGGTTACTATGTGATGCGCACAGCATACAAGTATAGACTGAGTCGCCTGAATTGGAACAAAACATTCATGTTTGTTTGAAAATGGTTTGCTACCCGCAGGTAGGCTAAGACGTGGATTTGCCACCCTCGGGTGGGCTTAGAAAATGATTTTGCCACTATCTAGTGGGCTTAAAACAAACATTTGATGAATTGTCCAATCCAAATAACCCAACCTCCACCCACAGGCATTCAAGGCAGTTATATCACATAAGCAGTTAGCCTCATGGTAAGCATGCTATTCATGGCAACACTCACACGCATGCAAGGATGCTAAAGCATAAAAACTCACCGAGTACTCCAAGCCAAAACAGAAACTCATTAGAAATCCATGCATGATCCTAGATACAGAATTGCCTAATGCAACACATGCAAAAATGCAACTATAGCAGGCTCGGCTATTCTAAACATGGCATATGGAATGCTACAGCTAACATGTATTCAATTTGGAATTGAAATACAAATGCAGTTTGTATGATGCGCCGAGCCCGGTGCATGCAAAACAGATGAATGAATGCAAACATGCTATCATACTGTATGCTAATTGAAATGCCCTAATCTAACCATCATAAGCAGGTAAATAAAAGGGAAGAAAGACGTGGGGTTGGAAGACATACATCACACTCACCCACACTTATTACAATTATGCCCTCGCGCAGAGGGTCCGAATAAATAATACAGTCCCGAATAAAGAATAGTACAGTCCAAATAATACAGTCCAAATAATGTACAAATTCCTAATTAATTACAAATTAACTAAGAAAAGAAAACTGGCATGCAAGCCAGGGACTGCCTTGATTCTGGGTGATGAATGATGCATGTTGGGTTGCCTTGCGCGGAAATCCATGACGATGCCCCAATTAGCCTCTGTTTGCAATTTCTTGGAAAGCGCGCCAAGCCTCGGAAGACTGCTGATTCTTGATTTGCTGCAACAGAGAGCAGGAAAGGGGCATAGCAATGTATTTTCACAAATGTATGCATGCCTCGATCCTCGTGCCACCAATCACGCATCTCGATGCATGATGGCCGAGGAGTCGAATTGCACAACTCAATATAATGAATGCACATGAAAACTACAACAAAACCTAACTCCATCATGGATAATCCGGAGTGTCGGTGACTGGGAATTGAGACACGTTCCGTCACTCGGAGTACGAAACGCACCTCGTTTCCCGTGCCCGGGCTAACTCCTATCCCGAACACGATGCAATATGCATGACATGCATGAAATGCAACTAAGATACAATCCTAACATGCACAATGTTATGGAATGGCATACACACGATGCACGAGGTAATACACAACCTAGCATACACAATGCTATGGAATGAAATGGCATACACAATGCAATATGGACTTACACCAACATGAGTGACCTCAGCCACACTCACATAGGAGGCCATAATGATGAAAATGAGACAACTCGGGATACGTGCACACGTGCACGCAAACCGAGGACCGAACCTACGGCACGGAATGCCACTCTAACAAGACATGGCAAAACACAAAGAATGGCATACTATCATGCAAAAATCAGAGGCAAAATGAGATGCAAAACAGCCCCGAAACCCGGTAAAATGAAACCCGATGCATGGAACGAGTCCCGAAACATGGATTTTGGTGCATGAAATGACCTACAGCCATACAAAGCATGCATATTTGGTACATGAGTGTAAAAGAAGCAAGGCAGCCCCAAAAAATAGCATTTTTACAGTTTAAAGCATGGCCAAACAGTGAGCACAAGTGGGACTAAATTAGCATGCAAAAATGGCTCCGCAAGGGAGGTAATGAAGCAAGTCACAAATGCTGGCCCCAAACAGGAAAGGGGCCTTCTACAACATTGAAGAGGGACCAAAAACATGACTGTTTTCAGTTTATATCAAGCCCCAAAAACAGATACAAGTATGCTAAAGATCTCATGCAAAATGAGGCCACCAAGAGGGCTATAACATGAAGTATACAAAATATGCATCAAACAGCCAAAGACCCTCAATGAGACATGGAGAGGGGGTCAAAATAAGACCCTTTTCAGTTCTGCTCAGGGTCGAAAAGAGACACAAAGGCTAATAAATCATGCAAAAATGGGGACCAAAGAGGGGTTCAATGGCAAGTGACACATGGAGGTCCCAAACAAGGATGAGCCCTTCTTCAATGTTGAAGAAGGGCTCAAAATAAGCCTATTCACAGTTTACATCAGAGCTCAAAACAGACTACACATAGGCTAAAAATATCATGCAAAAATATGGCACAAAGAAGGCTAAAGAGGCAAGTACCAAAAGGGGGTCTCAAACAGTGAGAGACCCTTAATGAAAGATGAAATAGAGCTCAAAAAATGCTACTTTCAGTTTTGGTCGGAGCTCAAATGTATAAGCAAGAAGGGCTAAGATATAGACCAAGAAAAGAGCAAAAAAGGGAAAAACGAGACTCACCCTTGAAGAACCAAACTTTAGCAGCCTCTTGGTCCAAAATACAGCACTTCTAGCCTCTGAGAAGGTCCTCCAAGCCGCTGGAATGGAGTGGTGGTGGTGGTGCTAGGTGGTGGTGAAGAAATGGTGTAGGACTTTTAGGGTTTTGGTGCTTGAAATATAGAGAGAGAGAGATTGTATATATGAGACTCAAACCAAAGTCTTCTAACCCAGAAAAAATGCAGCTGGAGCTCTGGTTTTATAGACAAAAAGGGATGGAAAAGAGGGGGAAAAAAGGGGGGAAATTCGGATTCAAAATTCCCCCCAAAATGGCCAAAAGGTGAGCTAAAGGGGCAAGTGATAGCTGCGGGTCCCAAATGGCCGAGAGCCCTTCAACAAAGTTGAAGAGGGCTCAAAATAAGACACTTTCTAGTTTACATCAAGCCACGAAAATAAATACAAGTAGGCCTAAACTATCGTGCAAGAAAAGGGGAAAATGGAGGGGTAAAGAAGCAAGTGATAGATGGAGATGTCAAACATCATGAGGTCCTTAATCAAATATGAAAAGGAGTTCAAAATATGACTATCTCAAGTTCGGGTCGGAGCCCAAAAATGTAGAATGAAGGTTCGGGAGCCAAAACACGCAGTTCGGGGCCCCGAAAGTAGGCTGTTAGGCACCGGGAGTGGTGCTCAACCACGAAGTTGGTCTCTCGGACCACAGTGTCCCTCAAAAGGGAGTAAATAAGATAAGTGCCAAAAACCGGGGCAAACGGAGGTGGTTAAGCGGTCCCGAACCGAGGCACACGGCCTGACGGCTCCGAAAACCGGGAACCGGGCTCCGAAATGGGAAAAATGGCCTATGACCACAAAACATAGCCCACGGCCATTGAGAGATGATCTACGAGACCTCTCCCTCCTTTCGGGAAGAGAAAACAGAGAAAACAGAGCCTGGTTCACAAACCGAGGAAAAGCACAAAAGAGTTTGGAAGTCCGGAGGCAAGGCTCGCAGCCAGGACTCCGCAACTTCAGAACGAGCACAATATGCAACATCACCAAGTGCTCAATCGGTGACGTCTGAGTCTTAAGGTCGGTCAAAAATGGGGTGTCTACACCTACCAACTCATGTCCGAGTGGAAGATGTTAGGAATTGGACGCCCATGTGGCATGACCCTTTGAAACTTTTGAACCTTATCCATGTAAGTTTGAATTTGAATTCAAAACTTACTTGGATAACCAGTCAGGATATCCATATCTATCATATCAACTGATATGGATAGATGAGATATTATCCAACATATCTGATATAATATGGGATATGGGTAATTAAGAGAAATATAACGTATGTCGTATGTTTTACCCATATACTGACTCTCTCCCAAAATACAACGATCAAGAGCCATTTTGCACTATGACTTGTGTGGGTGATATTCATTTTGTAATATCACTCCATTGCTGGGTTGATTGATCAGATTCAGGAAGCACGTGATTTACCCACGAGATCCTTCAATTCAGACTCTACAGATAAAGGTATGACCATATTTTTCATCCGCTGCGTTTATACTTTGATTTACAGTGATAGTGTAATTGCTTCGCACAAAATCCTCTGAATGCATTTATGTTTTGTTGCCCTTATGTGCAATTGTGAACGAGAAAGGCGAAGTAAATCTGACAGTGTAATTACTTCGCACAAAATCCTCTAAATGCATATATGTTTTGTGGTTTTATCATAAAGTGTATCATTTTTCATTTTTTCTTCCCCATATGGAAGATGCAGAGAACCCATGCTTTTGGTCCAGAGTATGCCTGCATAATATGGCCAAGCTGGCCAAGGAGGCTACAACCACACGGCGTGTTCTGGAATCCGTGATATTTTAATAGTGGAAATTTATGGCGGGTTGAAACTGGGCTCACTTTTCCTGTCCTCAAGGAGATGCGGGTTTTAATAGATGATTCTGGTATTATTATTACCTTTGTTATAAAGATTTCCTTCATTATCCAAACAAAGATTTCTTCATTTATTTATGGAGGACGAAATGTTAGTCCAGTGAAATAAAGATTTATGGGTATAAATAATTATAAAGATTTATGGGTATAAATAATTATAAAGAATTCTTCACCATTTTCATGGAAGAAATCTTAGTTCAAAACCAAAAATTTCCTTCATTATCTCTCTGCCCCTACACCATAAACACAGTAATTTTGATTAACCCCTTTGTTGAAAAATTTCCTATCGTCATCCTCGACCAAACAAGCAGAGAGGCTTACTACCGCCAGTCATGTTTTCATCATCTCATTGCAATCACAAAATCAAAGGTGAGTCTCTCATCCCTCTGTCATCCATCAACCATTCATTTTTATTCAATTTAACAATTCACATTATTTTAAGACATGTAGTTTCACTTGCAATTTAGAAATCTTTTATCCATTCTATTATTAAAGGGAATAGTGATTTTGTGTCATGAAGCTTTTGCCACCTGTAAATTATATATTTAAAAAAAAAAACAA
Organism: Camellia japonica; assembly: GCA_030407325.1. NCBI lineage: Eukaryota > Viridiplantae > Streptophyta > Magnoliopsida > Ericales > Theaceae > Camellia > Camellia japonica. Next base: position 10,629 of record JAPPVO010000618.1, on the reverse strand, counting down.
AAAAGCTACACTTGCATGTCTCTGCCCTACACATTCTGTTCCCTTACATTTTATTATTTCACACCTATATATCTTCTCTCACTTTAACTGCGCAATTATATTTTTTTTTACTTCATCCCTCACGTTTGTTCCCTCACTTTTTGCTTCATCCCTTTGCACAAACTTTTCAACGGATTTCCAATCTCTCTCTCAACGATTTCGTATCGATGAATTCGATTCAATCAATTCGTCTAACAGTTTGAAGTCAAATGCGTTGGATTTGAATGGGTTCAACCATGGTTGGAAGATTGGTGGTGGATATGATTTTAATGGGTTATGTTCTATTGTTGTTTTTATTTTTAATCTTAATCATTTTGTTAATTTAAGCGACTGCTACTCAAGTAAAAATATGAAAATAAGTATTGTCAAGTATATTTTCTTTATATAATTTATTTTTATGTTATTGGTATGTAAAATACAGATTGCATACTGTAAAGTTTTTTTTTCTTCTTCCAGTTCTCTCTTAAAAAAATTTAATTGACACTCTTTTCTTCAATTTTTGTCAATTTTTTTTTTTAAATTTATTACTTTATTACTTTATTATGATGTATCATAAAAATTCTGATAAACCAATTCAGATGGGGGTATTGTTCTATTAGCCTGTTGCTTCCTTAATTTTTATGCAGTACATAAGAACTTCAGAAAATATGAATACAAAATAATTGTTCCTCCTAGGCCATCCAAACCTCCAAATTTTGGCCCAAAAAGAAAATATGAATAGAAATATAAGAACTTCAGAAATTATGAATAGAAAATATGAAATAAAGTAGCAGTAACACCGCCCTTCTTTTACTGTAAGTGTTTTATTAGTGTTTGTTTATTTTTTTAGTATAAATTTTGTAATTGTGTAGTCCAAAAAAATGATATTTATGTATTATTTATTTTTTTTAGTATCAAAATACATCTCAGTGATTGTTTATTTTTAATTTTTAAGTTTTTATAAATTTTGTAATTGTTTAAGAAAAAGAAAAAAAGAAAAATTGGTGGCACATCTCATCTGCTTTGACTGTACATGTTTTATGAGTTTGCACAAGAAAAATTGGTGGCACATCTTTTATTATTTAAAATTAGTGTTTGTTTGTTTGTTTGTTTTTTGTTTTTTTTTAAAAGTACAAATTTTGTAATTGTTTAGTAAAAAAAATGGTATTTATTTTATTTTTATTTTAATGTTTATTAACTAGCAGTTTATAACTATTAACTTCTCAATGGAAAATTCACGTTTCATTTTGTTGATCATGTTCAATGAAAAAAGGAAAGAAAAACAAGAAAGAAATGTATACATTATAATGTGGATTTTAGGCTCATATTTTTTATGATTTTTTTTCCACCATATAAAAGTTCAAACAAAATTACAAATAAAACAAAAATATATAGATATATATGTATACAATATGATGAGGATTTTACACTCATTTTTATGATTTTTTATTTTTTATTTTTTCCACCATATAAAAGTTCAATCTAAATTACAAATTTAAAAAAAAAAAAAAAACATGTATACATTTTTGTTCATTTTGTTGATCATGTCGATTTACGCTCATATTTTTTTTTTATTTGTCCACCATATTAGAGTTCAATCTAAATTACAAAAAAAAAAAACCATATATACATTATTGTTTCATTTTGTTGATCATGTTGATTGAAAAAACAACAAATAAAAAACAATATGTATACATTATAATGTAGATTTTAGGCACATATTTTTATGAAAACTTTTTCATATTTCCCACCAAATAAAAGTTCAATCTAAATTACAAATAGAAATATATATATACTATCTATCTATACTAATTTCAATTTCTTTTTATTTTACTTTTTTATTTTATTTCTTTATTATTATATATCAATTGTGATGAATTCTTCTTCTTTAAACTCTTTATTTATTTGTTTCCAACTGGTGGATTAATGTATAGTTATTTAATTGAAGCTATTTTATTTTTATTTTTAAAATTTTCTAACCTAGGTTAATTACTATTTCTTTTCACCCATTTTAAAATTAATAAGTAGGGTACCAACAAGATTATGTATGAGTAACAGAAAATTTTAAATTTGTTAGTTATAGTTGATAAGGTTCAATTTGTTTGTTTATTTTTTATATTTATTGATTAGTAGTTTATTTGTAGATAATAAAAAGATTCCAAAAACTATTTAAATTAAAAAAAAGAAAGAAAGATATAGGATATCTTGAGAAATTATGTACGAATGTAATTTTAAATTTGGTTATGAAAATAAAAAATAAAAAAATTATAGATAATAAGGAGGACACCAAAATATATTAAAACTAAAAATAAATATTTAATTTTTTTTTTTCCACGATCAATATGACAAAACTATTTGGATTGTTCCTAAAAAAAATTAAAAAAAGAAACTTAGAAAAATAATTGAAGACAACTCAAAATTTTAAATTTATTATTACAGTTGATAAGGTTCAATTTATTTGTTTATTTATTTTTTTATATTTATTGATTAGTAGTTTATTATTTGTAGATAATAATAAGATTCTAAAAAATGTTAAATTAGAGAGAGAGAGAGAGAGAGAGAGAGAGAGAGAGGATACCTTGAAAAATTTTGTACCAATATAATTTTAAATTTAGTTAAAAAAATAAAAAAATTTAAAAATTACAAATAATAAAGAGGATACCAAAAGATATTAAAAATAAAAATAGTTATTTAATTTTTTTATAATCTTTATCACAATATTATTTGGATTGAATAATTAAAGAGCAATCATTATTTTTATATTATAATTATTTTTGAGTTACACATGCATTGCGTGTGCCCCACCGCTAGTTAATCCAATAAACAGCAATGTCATTTTATTTTTGTTTTGGAGATAGATTCATGATTTTATTGTGACAGTGAGAAAGAGTTGAATGCCTCTCCTCAATTCCATGTCGTCTTCCAATACCTCACTCCATTGCTATAGGAGTCTAGATCTTCTGTAGTGTTTTCCTGTAGGGGTCCTAATGGTGCCAAACAACGTCGTTTTGGCATACCCGCGTCTCTCTCTCTCTCTCTCTCTCTCTCTCTCTCTCTCTTTGTCTCTCTCTATTTTTGCTGCTTCTTCTGAAACTCTTTGTTTATGCTTTTTTTTTGTTTTTTTTATTTTTATTATTTTTTTTAATAGTAAATTTCTTAAAAAGCAACAAAGGTACATTTGTCCAAATACTTTACAACTTGATTGTGGTACATTTGTTGTTTATTTTCAATTACTAATGTCACTCATCTTTGTTCTAGCTTTTTGATTGAGATTTAGTGGCTTTGTTTTCTCTCTCTGTGCATTACTATCTAGGACAACAAATAGCCCTCTGTGTTTGAAGTTCTTTAATAAAACGAGCTACCTAGAAATTTGTCACAGTTTGGGCTTGAATTAGAAGAGATTAGGTGAGAATGAAGATTGAAAGGACCTCGCCACTACAGAGTGGCCATCTCCTCGCCAACTCGCCGCCGTCGTCTTCCAATTCTACTATTTCCATTCTCTCTCTCTCTCTCTCTCTCTCTCTCTCTCTCTCTCCTCTCCTTTGTTCTTTCTCTGCTTAGGGGTCTCCTTAAGGTGCTTATGGTTCTCAAATTTGGGAATGGACACGCCGCTCTCTGTTGCTGCTAAAGGATTTTCAAAATTTGAGGCACTCAAATTTTGGCCCAAAATAGGGCCTCAAATTTTGAAAATCCTTTATATCATTAAGTTTTAACAAAGACTCCATTATTGTTAGAAGCCTTCCAAAACAAAAAGACCTACTAAAAAAAGGTCCAAACACAAGTTATAGGCCAACATTAAAAACAAATAAAAAAAGTTAGCCCAATTGAAGAAAAAAAAAAAAAAAAAAAACTATTTTCAAATAAAGTAGGTGATCTGCAGCCTGCTTCACCTTTTCTTTTTGATTATAATATTTCTCTACCACTCTCAAAGGCCCACTAAAAAAAGGCCTAAATACAAACATATTATAGGCCAACATTAAAAGTAAATATGTATAGGGGCCCCTCTTGAAACTTCGCCTTGGGCCCTATAGAATTTAGGGTCAGCCCTGGCCGTAGGGGTCACCGTTGCAGCTCTCTATTGCCACTCTTGGTTGCCAGTTTCCATCGACTGCTCTCCCACTCTCCGTCATCGTCGTATCTTAGATTTGGGTCTCAGATTTAGAAATAGCGTGTAAGAGAGAGAAATATTGGGAAAAAAAAGTACCAAAACGACATCATTTTGTTACCACTACACACAAAGAGAGAGAGAGAGAGAGAGGTTTGAGATTATTTCTCTTTGCTCCCGGAGTGGCAACTCTGTCAATAATATATGGGTCTACTCATTTTTTGTTAAAAGTTTTTGAAAGCAGTGTTATTTATTTATTAATTTTTGTTTTGGATGCATGAATTTATTGTGACAGTCCTCCATCCCATGCCATCTTCCAATACCTCATTCCATTGCTATTGGTCGTCCTTGGTTTGACGTACATTGGCAAGACACTAAGCCCAATGGAAGTGCACCATGCAAACTTGTGGGCATTCTTATTTGCCACAGTCATCTACTGGCCTACTTTGGGACTCATGATTGCAAGGACATTCGATGGTGAAACTTGCTCCCAAATCTTGAGCTATGTTATTTTCAGCTCCAGAACGTTTTCTTGTGCCTCTCTGTTCTCAATTCTTTTGCCAAATTTGCTTGGACAATTTGTTTTATATGCATCCTTGCCCATAATTCTTGCAATTGCCACCTTGTTTTATTTTCATGAGAAAATTGAAATTGCAATTGGTTGGGTGCAAGACAATTTAAACTCACAGACAATAGCAAATTCATTTGATTGGGTGCTAAACAAGTTCAACTCTGCAAGAGGTTGGGTGCAAGACAATTTCAACTCATAGACAATTGCAAATTCATTTGATTAGGTGGAAACAAGTTCAACTCTGCAAGAGATTGGGTGCAAAGGATGCAACAACAGCAGTAGCATCCATCTTCTCTTTCCACGGCATCCTCTTAGGTCTAAGTACTTTTATTTGATTGTTGTGTTGCTCTACACTAGTAGATAAGAATGAAAAGTGGATTGTGGCAATGTGTGATTTTAAATAATTTGGACTTAAAAATAATAATTATACAACTGTCATAACTGTTAATTGATTTGTATGTTTTAAGATTGTCTTGTATTGCATGCATAATATATGTAGTTTTGTATTAAATGCTTTTTTTCTTCTTGTACAAATCATGATAATTAAACTATATTCAAGATGGACTTCTAGGACAATATAAGACACCTCTATTATGGAGGTGCCTTTTTGGTTTAGAACTCTAAATTTGACAATAATTCCTAATTTGTCACTCCTAAATGATCTCTAATGATGTGGCATTGAGGTTAGACCGTCCATGATGAAATATTTGATAAATCAAAATTTGACACTTGCTAGACACATTATTAGGGTTTAAGAGTAGTTTTTAAGGGTGATAAATTAGGTGTTTCAAACATTTTTGAAATCTCATATCCATAAAGTTAATTATGGGGTTGGGACAATTTTTTTTAGACTTAATATAAGGATAGATTTTTTTGGTCACAATTTCAATAAAATCTTAGGCCGTAAACAGCAACTTTGTTCGTGTTCAGAAATTTTGTATTGGCGGTGTGCCTAACTAATAGTAGGGGATTTAAAAGTTAAATAGAGCTTAAAATTAAAAAAATAATTAAGGAATGACAATACACTATTAAATAGGTACATGGTCACATAATCTTTCAGAACAGAATAATAATTTCAGTTTGCTCGTCGATTCCTTAGGCTGACCCTAGTTGCTGTTTTGAAAATTGTATGCCCAAAACTAGAAGAATCAAATATTATAGATTTTAGAGTCCATTTGAATAGGTGTAGATTCCAAATCAATAGATTTGAGCTTGGGATCCTTTGTTCCATATTCTTGTCCCACTCTCTGTCCCAAAACTCTTGTCTAGATGCACGTATCCAACAAAGGAAAAAAAAAAAATCGCACCTGCTATATACTATAAAGAAAAGTCTATGAACACAAAAATCTCCAAACACAGAATACACTGATAAGACATGTATACAAACATGTTCGCATCTTCGCAACTACAATTGCAAACACGGGTCAATCTCATATTTGTGTATTCTGTGCGATACTGTAAACCAACCAAACTAGTGAATTCTGCTCTATGTCTTCCTCTCTTCCAATTTAGCAACTGACATTTCCACTTCTTGGCATTCTTCCACCCTTTCCACTTCTCTTTGGATTTGTTGCACTGCCTCATGTAACTCATAAACAACTACATTAAATGCATTGATTATGGTAGAGTAACAGTTACTAAATTAGAAGAAAATTTATTTGATCTGGGTCTTTATTTGAGTTTATTTCTTTGCTCTGTTTTGGGTTTGGGTGCTTTTCATTCATTTTATTGACTGACTTCATATTTGAGATTGTAGACTTGCACTCATATCTTAGTTACAAGATCATATTTTCTTTTCTTTTATTTTTATTTATTTATTTATTTATTATTTTTTTTGTGGTTTGAATTTGGATTCATATTTTTTTGGTGTGATTTGGATTTAAATTAGAAAAGAAGAGAGAGAGAGAGAGAGGGGAAGGGAAGAGAGGACAGGGAACTGAAACAGAGCACCCATTTGACCTTAAATGAATAAGGATAGTAATTCAAACTTAGATCCAATAGTTTAGTAATGAATTTGAAAATTGAATTAAATAGCTTATTCTTGAGGGATGTAAAATCACCGTATAAAATTAGTTATTTAAAATCATGCTAAGTATTTCTATTTTAACTCTACTATATATATCTTCTACTCGTTTTTTGCTACCCATTTTACTTATTACCTATCCATTGAATGAATTTTCTCATTATTATGATTAGGATATGGTGCCCCAAAACTGCTGCCATAGAAAAATTCAAGAGTCTTGTAGGCATAGATTCAAATGCCTCTTATTGATGCAAAGATCACATAGTATTTTCTAATCATACCTTTAGATAGTAATATTAATTATTAAGGACATTTGATAAAGAGAAAGTTCAAACATATCCTTACATATTAGGGGCCATGCTCAAAATCACCAACTTAAAAAAAAAATAAAAAAATAATCTATAATATGATTCACACATGACCCTTTTTAATCCACAAGGCCATTCATTACATACAATCCCCTATATCTAGACCATTACTCGCTTAGCTTCTAACCAAAATTACTCATAACCCATTTGAGTGCTAGAACACGAGCTAACAAATCCACTCAAAATGACTAAGATACACTCACAGCCCTAACATTGTCCAAGACTGGGCCACATATTTGACCATAGTCATGAACCTTAGTGTGATAAAATGAACTGTAAAATGTGAGTCTTGTCCTAGCTAAAATTGCTTGTGTAACGCCCTCAGAAATAACCCATAATATACACAATACTAAGATGCATTACTTAAGAAAATAAACCATAATTCATTCATCAGAGTATCTTTAAATAAAGACATTACATGTAATAATGAAAGTAAATGCCCTATGGGCTTACATCTTTCCAAGCCAACACTTGGACACAAAATGTGAGTACTAACTCAACTACAAATTAAGCCCTCGGCTTGTGATTACATGTAATATCAAAACAAAACAAATAACTAAACTAGTCTTCAAATCCAAGTCCTTCCAAACTAAGTCCTTGGAGGTAGCTTATCACCTGAACCTGAAATGATGTTCCCATAAAGGGTGAGCCACAGCCCAGTAGAAAAATACTAAACCAAATATAAGCATTGAATAAAGCCATAGCATTCAATAGATGGTTAACACTAAATGTCATATTCACTTTCCATTATCTATTCAACTTTCCATTATTATCAACATGGCTCAGAACCTGGCCAAACTACAACAGTGAACTATATATCATATTCACATACTTCCAATATCAACAAAACAAATGAGACACAGGCTCATATCAAAACACTTCCATACTTCCAATATGATACACATTTTAGTGTTGTATCAATAACATGCAAAAATACTTCAATATCAATAAGCACACATAATAGTGATGCTAATGGAGTCCATCCCCTATCTCCTCCCAAACAAAATCCGGTTTAGAGGTCCATCCCCTATCTTCCCCTAAACCGTGGAGTACATCCCCTATCTCCTCCCACACAATGCAATGTATGTAAACACATAACATATACAACACACAATCAATACATTTAATGTTTGTATAAATTCAACAGTCAAAGTTAATGACTAAACCAATGTGATTAGTTTCAGTTATCCCTAATCCACATGCAATGTCTACAACAATCACGACTATCCTCCACCGATAGCCCAAAACAGTTATTTCTAGACTGGAAATAAATAAACCAACAATACGATAGGCGAGTGATTTAAGTTAATCAACCACCCCATTTAATCAATAAATTCCTCAATTTCATGAATTTAACTAATTCCCCCAATTTTCCTTAAATTAAACATACAATTCAATTTAATAAAACAACTAGGGTTTTTCCCAAAATTACCAAAATACCCCCAACATATTAAAATACCAAAACTTAGAACAAAACTCATAAGTTGGAGTAGGAAATCCCTACCTCGAAGAATTAACCAAAATTGAGAAGACTGAGATGATGACCCAAAATCCAAAGTGCTCCAAACCCAAGATTGTTTAGATTAAAATGTAGCCCTCGACCCACTCTAACTTTTTAATAAAGCAACTAGGGTAGAAACACACCCTAAATAGATCAAACCTAAGAGAGAAGAGAGGGAGAAGTCGGACCTAGGGTTTGGAATAAAAAAGAGGATGAAAAACTGTTCAAAAACCCGCTGCTGCCTATTTAAACTGAACAGGCTCGCTCGAGTGAAGACATGGTCGCTCGAGCGACCAGACACGAGAAATCCTCGCTCGAGCGAAGAAAAGCCCGCTCGAGCCAAAAACTCGATGCTTCAGGTCTGCAACCCAGAAGCTCGCTCGAGCGACGAAATGCTCGCTCGAGCGAAGAACTTGAAAACATACACCTCGCTCGCTCGAGCCAAGAAACACAACTCTCAGGTCCTAAGCCCAGACGCAGACTCTCGCTCGAGCGACCAAAACCTGGCTCGAGCGAAGGACTAAAAACAACTGCTCGCTCGAGCGACCAACTCCTCGCTCGAGCGAAGGTCCAAAAATCTGGACAGCAACACTTGGTTTCCAACCCAACCAACCTGTAACAAAACCTGCCCAACATATCCTATAACTCAAAAATAAGGAATTAAAGGACAACAACAACAATATAATAACAACTGAATCTACGGAACATAAGTCTAGGTACAACAACCAAATGGAAAAGACCGGGGTCGCTATAACCTCCCCCCCTTAAAAGAATTTCGTCCCCGAAATTAAGCATAAGTTTTCGAAAACAGTTTTTTCTCAAATTCCAACAATATGACAATTTAATAATGAACAACTTGACCCAAAACTGGCCATTTCATCTCTTATCAAGAGGCATCTCACAATATGTATATAAAACAACATATATTATAACCTGCATCAGTATTATGCAATTTTCCTTTCAATTTCAACAGTTTTCAATATCATATTCAATTTTATGATATAACTCTAATTCAACAATATATTCAACATATTCAATGTTATACTAAACTTCCATTATGAGGTAAGTTCCAAATATTTCCATTAAACCAAAACATTTTCAATGTTTTCCAACTTAAGACATATATAAAGTTCTTAAGTTCAACAATATTACAAAATCTAAATACAAGATTACAAATCAATAAACATGTCCGATATTTCTCGCGGACTTCCAACTCACGTTCCCAAGTGGCTTCCTCCACCCCGTGATGTTTCCACAGAACCTTTACCAAAGGGATGGTTTTGCCTCGCAAAACTTGATCCCGCCTATCCAAGACCCGAACCGGTCTCTCCTCTCATACGAGACATCCTCTCAACCACCTAAATCAGTCCAATCCAACACATGTGATGGATCCGGCTCATACTTCCGAAGCATACTCACATGAAACACGTCATGTACTCCGGACAACTGCGGTGGCAAAGCTAAACGATAAGTAGCCTCGCCAATCCTCTCAAGGATCTCAAAAGGACCAATGAACCGAGGGGACAACTTCCCGCTCTTCCCAAACCTCATCAATCCCCGTCTAGGTGATATCTTCAGAAAGACATGATCACCCACCTCAAATACCAAAGGTCTCCTCCTACGGTCGGCATAAGATTTCTGACGACTCTGGGCTGTAACAAGCCTCTTACGGATAAGCTCAACTTTCTCCGTCGTTTCCCTCACCAACTCCGGACCCAACAGAGGTGCATCACCCACCTCGGCCCAACAAACTGGAGATCTACAAGGTCGGCCATACAAGGCCTCAAACGGTGCCATACCGATACTGGACTGGAAACTGTTGTTGTAGGCAAACTCCACTAATGGCAAGTGCCTCTCCCACGATCCACTGAAATCAAGAAACACAACCCGAAGCATATCCTCAAGGATCTGAATAGTACGCTCGGACTGCCCGTCAGTCTGAGGATGATAAGCCGTGCTAAAGGTCAACTTAGTGCCTAAGGCACTCTGCAAACTCTGCCACAACCTAGCAGTAAAACGAGGATCTCTATCTGAGACGATCGT
>JAPPVO010000616.1:0-10095 GCA_030407325.1 Camellia japonica | reverse complement strand
ACAGGCGCTGACTGGGTTTGCTGATCTCTCCGAGCACGGGATTAGGGCTGAAAGGAACATCCCTGGTATAACGACCCTTCTCCCGATTTGCCCCTTGATTTGAACTGCTCTCATTCTGAGTGGCAAAAGTGTCATCCACAGTTTTTGCAACAACTGCAAGTACTTGCTGTTTGTTCAGCCCTTCGGCTTTCAAAGCCTTGTTATCCCACTAAAGCTGTTCATGGGGACCAATGCCTGCCCCTACCTTGTACTTACCACTTGCCTCCACTTTGCCAAGGGAGTGGTCTTCTTCCAATGCAGCTCGTCCCACGGTTGGGGAGCCCTTTGATATGAACTCCCTGGTATGTGATGCGGTTGACGATGGAGCCAAAACTCCAAAGGCTAGATCTGCCACAGTTCTCTGAGGATCTTCAATCATCCTCATCAGCTCAGAAGTAGTGGGTTCATGGGTTTGGGATAATTGGGGTTCAGATGCACCCATCATGCATAAGTCCATGCTTTCCGGGATAAACACCTCAGGCTTGGGTAGATGGGCCAGGGTGATGTATACGTTGGGGTCGTAAGGGACGGCCAGTGTGTGGATTAGATTGAGATGTAGATGAGGTCTTGGTCATTGGGGTCTGAAGGTGGAGCTATCGTCCGGTTGTCGATGAGACTTTAGATCTCATGACGAAGGCGGTAGCAACGGTCGGTGCCATGACCGCGCTGCTGATGGTACACACAGTACTTGGAGGGGTTATGTCTGGCTGGGAGTGGGTCAGGAAGAGGTTGAGGATCGAGGGTTTGAGATGCCCTCTTTCCATCAAGACTTTTAGTGCGCTAGTCAGGCTCATATAGAGGGGGGAAAGTTCTGCCCTGAGCTCGGGCTGGGCGGCTGTTTGTAGACTTGGCTTGGCAAAAGGGTTGGCTATGGCGACTGCATTGATTTCGGTGGGTTTGGGAATAACGCTACTACCAGCATTGGTGCTCCCTGCAAAAACCTTCCTTGTCGGTTCACTTGTTCTGGGAATGATCCCACTGTTGAACGCATTCTCGATCTGAACCCCCAGATCATGCAAACTTTTGAAAGTGAATAGTGGAGCGACTATCAACTTTTGCAACATATCATGCTCGAGGTTTCGCACCATCATCTGCACTTGATCCCTCTCAGAAGGGCGATCTATCATCCATGCTGCCTTTGCCCTCCACCTTGTAACAAATTCCACAAAAGGCTCTGTTGGGTTCTGACGGGTTGTTTCAAGCTCTTGCATGGTCATTTCAACTTGGGTATTGTAGGAATACTGATCGACAAAGGCCTCAACCAATTCTTCCCAGTCTTGCTTCACTTTGTCCTCCAACTTAGCGTCCCAAGTGGCTGCTACACCCGACAGGGTTCTTCCATACAGGGAGAGTTTCTGTGGCTTGGTCAGACCAATCGGCTTCAGGACATCCAAGAAAAGTCGGATATGTACCATTGGATCTCTAGACCCGTCGAAACGGTCAATATATGGCATTTTGAATCTGTCTGGGAGCCGTACAGCAGCCTCAGTGTGCCCATCCTCAATGTCGGGAATGGAGTTAAGGCCCCTGTGCCTTTTTGAATTGCCTCTCAAGGTTCGCAATTTTCACTGCAAGTCGGATTGAGCTCATTAACATCACGGAATAAAGTCTCTCATTAGGCTACACCAGGAGTCTGAGCACCTACGCTTGAGTCAACCTTTCTCGAGGATTCGGACACTGCAAATCTTCAACTGGCGGAAGTGGGTCAAAGTTCGGCTGGGGTCCCAAAGCTGGATGTGAGGCAAATGCCCCAGATGGGCATTACGTTTCAACACTGGTCTCATTCTGCAGGGTAGTTCCCTGATTTAATGCTGCTATCACGGCCACAAAAATTCTTCCGAACCCTGTGCCATCACGGTCTGCTGAGTCTGAACAAAGGTAATGTGACTGGCGACTGACGGATCAGATGGACCGGTGAGCCCCGACTGGCCTTGCCTCGCCTCAGCGAAAGAACATTGGTTGCCCTTGAATTGAATTTCTGACCTAACAAAGTCTATTAGCACTAGTCCAATGTACCTAGGGGATATCGGAGCCTTCTGAAGCTATGGTTCCCAGACTACCTAGCAAAAGAGAAAGTAGACAGCATCTCAGCTTGATTTCCCCAAAACAGATTTGGCTCTTTACTGAATTCTGCCCCAAATTCTGCCCGTAAACCGATACCCTCAGGTAAAACTGATTGCCCCAAAATACTGATGCCCGCAGGCCTGATACTCAGACTTGCAAACTGATACACACAACATGTAGAGAAACACTCTGATAGCACATAGCAAGCAAGTACGAGCCAAAACACCCCTATGTTGGGGTAGGGTTTCCCTGTCCTATTTTGTCAGGAGCTAGGGTTTTACTATGGATGCAGCGGTTTCAAACAACCTATAATCGGGTAAGCAACCTGTCCTAGCTTGGAATGGTCACTATGGATTCCGAATATGCACTAGGTCGAATGGTCAAAAGGGTGCCCGCTAAAACGGGTTGTTTGTGTTCCCATATTGGCAGCCCGAACCGGTCAGCCTTATGGCACGCTTCTCGAAGCGACCCTCCGACAAACCGCTCAGGAATAGCAGATGGCCAACACGGTGTCCTAGGCGCACCAATGCACATGCAATGCAAAGAAACACATAAGTGTAGTGAAAACAAGATATCATGAGTTTGAGTCAAGCTCGCTAAATCCCCAACAGAGTCGCCAGAAACTGTAGACGTCCCCAAACGCCCCGGGAGGGTGAGGTCCCGTTCTGTTCATTTGTGGGGTCTACTACAGTTCGGACTCAAATTGTCACGGTTCTTAATCTGAACCAAAGAGTCCAAATCCGGCAAATCGTTTTGAGAAAAATAGATTTTGAAAGAAGTACCAAACATGGACTGCTTTTCCAGATACAGAGTCGCCACCTAAAATTTTATTTGGGGGAATTTAGGAAACCCTGACTCAGTGCCAAAGGCCACGTGTCCGTCATCACCAAAGTTGCCTCGGTTCGGGAACTTGGTACAATTGGGGAAGGTCAGCTATGAGCACCCCCTTTTCGCCCGATCCGAAGATCGGCCTTTACTAACCATGATATCCAATTTTGAAAACGTTATGTGTTCTTATTCCGGTTATTAGCCTAGAATTACTATGTTATGCGCACAGCAAACACGTATAGACCAAATCGCCTGAATTGGAACAAAACATAGCATGTTTGTTTTGAAAATGTTTGCTACTCGTAAGTAGGCTAAAATGCAGGTTTTGCCACCCTCAAGTGGGCTTTAGAAAAGATGGTTTTGCCACTATCGAGTGGGCTTAAACTCACAGTTTTAATGCATTATCCCAATTTAAGCAATTCGACCTTCATCCACAGGCATTCAAGCAGTTATATCACATAAGCAGCTAGCCTCATGGTAATCACGCAATTATGGCAACACTCCACCGCTGCGGTATGCTAAAGCAAAAGGACTTACAGAGTACTCCAAGCCAAAACAGAAACTAGTTAGTAATCATATGCATGATCCTAGTTCATGTTAAGATGGCTAATGCAACACATGCGGGATGCAGCTAGAATAGGCTCGACTATCTTGAACATAGCATGTGAAATACAACTGATAACACGTATTCAATTTGGAATTGAAATACAAACGCAGTTAGAATGATGCGCCGAGCCTGGCGCATGCAAAACGAATGAATGGATGCAAACAAGCCATCATACTGTATGCTAATTGAAACATGCCCTAGACTAACCATTGGAAGCTAGTAAATAAAAGGGAAGAAAGACGTGGGCTTGGAAGACATACACACACTCACGCACACTTATTACACAATTTCCCTCGCTCGGAGGTCCAAATAAATATTACAGTCCGAATAAATAATCTATTAATTATTACAACTTCTAATTAATTAACAATTAAATGCAAAGGAAGGGGGCCACAGCCCTGCCTCGGAATGCATGAATGATGCATGCTTGATCTTCCTTGCCCGGAAACTCGCTGCCATAGCACTGTTGCCTCTGTTAACACTGCCCTGCTCCTCTGGGGACTGCCAAAGTCCAACAGTATGCTCTCTGGATGTTAGGAAATACCACCGGCTAGGACAAAATTCCACCGGCCGAAGGGGATGATCACCAGCTGCCTTTTGATCTATCGGCCACAGATTACTGGCCGGTCGGCACTGTATTTAGCCGACCGGCCAAAGCTTCCTGCAGAACCTGCAATTGACAGCAGCAGAGGGCAAGCAGTGTATGGCATGGAATTTTTAGGCAAATGTATGCATGGACACACTCCCTATCATGTAATGGACTCAAGGGAGCATGGCCCTCGACCCTCAGGCCATCAATCACGCATTTCAATGCATGATGGCCCAAAAGCCAAGTGTGCAACTTTGATATCAAATGGAATGCACACGCAAAACACATCAAAGGCCCCAACCTCAATCATGGTTGATCAAGAGGCGAGGCAATGCACAACAATGCACATGCGACCTAAGCATGCAAGCAAACATACAAACGTGCAATGCAACTACATGGCACACACAACGGTAACAACATAACATGCACAACGCATTGAAGCATGGCATACACAATGCAGGATGGACTTATACCAATGTGAGTGGACCTCAGCCACACTCACATCAGTAGCCAAGAAGATGGAAATGAGGCAACCGAAATGCACACAAATACGTCCAATGCATGGATCGATCCTAAGATACAACATGCAACTCTAACTAAGCATGGAAAATGATGAAACATGGCATATGAACATGCAAATTCCAGCACTGAAGTGTGATGCCCAATGGTCCCGAATCATGCAAATATGTCATACAATGCATGCTATAAGCCCCGAAACTCAAAACTAGGCACATATATTAACTTATAGCTATACAAAGAATGCATTATTTGACTATGAAGAACAAAGACAGAGCCAAGGTAGTCCCAAAACATGCACATTTCTAGTTGAAAGCATGGCCAAAAGATGCTAGCATGGTGGACTAAAATAGCATGCAACTTTGACTAGCAAACATGGTTTACATGGTAAGTGTGTGAAGCATATGGAATCTCACCAAAACAGCAAAAATCAGTGAACAAACCATGTGAAAATAGGCCTAAATAACCACTGAAATGAAGCCAACACATGCAAAAATGATGAGCTCCTTTAGAGGGCTATGCAAGGGATTCTTAAGCACATACAAGATGGACACTTAGCATAGCCAAATCAACTCTGAAAATCAAATATGATAGTCCCAAAACTCACCAAATTAGCCCTGAAAAGGGACTTCAAGGCATGCAAGATAGGGTCTCTTTGGAAGGCCAATAAGGCCACCAAACAAGAGAAGGAGAGAGGGGGTCACCCCCCTCTGATTTTGGCCTTCAAGAACACACCTAAGCCACTGAAAATCCACTGGATTTCAGTGGCTAAGAGGCCAAACCATGGCCAATGCAAGTGCTCACAAATATGGCTCAAGACATGAAGAAATAAGGCATGTAAGGAAGGAGATGACTCCAAATGGAAAAGTGGCCTCAATCAAACTCAAAGAGGAGGTCAAAACATGACTTTTTTCAGTTTATAGAAAACCTCAAAAATATTCACAAGTAGGGCTAAAATATCATGCAAAAATGGCCCTAAAAGAGAGATTCAAGACAAAGGACAGCAGATGGCCTCAAACAACAAAGAGCCCTTCAACAAAGTTGAAGAGAGGCTCAAAACATGGCACTTTACAGTTTGGGTCAGAGCCCAGAAATGCTTGCAAGTAAGACTAAGATATCATGCAAGATAGAGCTTCAAAGAGGGAGAAGAGGACTTACCCTTGTAGCACAGCAATGTAGTAGTTTTTGGTCCCAAAAATTAGTCCCTTAGCCTCTGAAAATGATCTCCAAGAACCTCCAAGCAATGGTGGAAGGGTGTGGTTGTGAGATGGTGTGTAAAGGGCCAAGAGTAATGGACTTTTGAGCTTTGGAGAAGAGAGCTATGGAGGAAGAAGGGTGTATCTATCAGATATATATGTATATCTCTGGTTTTTTGCTCAACCAAAACAAAGGAGGAGAGGGTTCTCTTATATAGGCAAAGGGAAGACTCCAAGCTTCTTAGAGAAGCTATTGTAGAAGGGTCAAGGGGGTCAAGGGGGGCAAGGCTTGTCAAGGAAGCTACCCCAAGGGTGTAGGCTTCTTGAGGAAGCCGAGACAAGGGGTCAAGGCTTCCTCAAGAAGCCTTGAGCAAAGGGGGCAAAAAAAGGGGTCAAAGGCTCAAAACATCCACTCTTATGCACAGGGGAAAGGGTTGGTGCATTCCAGCTGGCACAGCTGGCATGCACCATGCTTGGAGGGTGCAAAAGGGTCATATCGGCCATGAAAGGAGGTCATCGGCCAAATAAAGGGCTGGTCGGCACAAAAATGGCCGGCCTACTATTTTTGCTGGCCGATCGGCTAAATGGATGGCCGATGGGTGGCCGACAAGGTCAAAAAGTGGCCGGTGGGTGTGTCCAGATTGAAGCCCCGGAAGTTAGCTTCCAATGGCACAAAACCTTGCATTAAAATTCCTCCTGTGCAAAATGTTATGCCCTTTTGGTAAGCCGCGCAGATTCGATCCAACCGGGACGATGCCCAACTTAAACAATCATATCTCCCCACCCAAACTTGGCTTTAGGAGATTCTTGAGTGAAAAATGAAGCCCCGGAAGTAAGCTTTCCAACGGTGGTGGCCTCATATCTAAAATCCAAGTATGTAGATGAATAAGCCCGATTCAGCGAGGGCTGCTCGACTCTCTCCTACACGGATTCATGACGAACTTCTCCCAAACAAGTTTTCTCCACTCCTTTCCACTTTTCTTCAACTCCAAACACCTAAAGAAGGTTTTTGAAAGATTTTTTAAAAGATTTCATCTCTCTTTCATTCATCTCCACTTTGTCCTTGCTCGGTTTACCGAAAAGCGCAACTTTTACGAAATGCGAGCGTCGGAACATCGTAGGAATTTTATTTTCAAAACATTTGAAAGAGAGGGTTCTAAGGTCCAAAAACCATCCAAAATAGCTTTGGGCCAAAATGGGGTGTGAAGTTGAGATTTGTCTCTCTCCTTGCCGAAGAAACTGAACATTTACCTTGCACATCTTTCTCCACCAAGTAAACCATCAGTAGTGCCCAAGTTTTAAGGGCGGTCAAAAATGGGGTGTCTACAGGTATTTACATGTCATTTCTCATGCGCTCGGGTTTAAACACTCGGACACTTATTCAGACCCTCTAGCACGATGGCAGATATTTAATTATGGTGTTTACTTGCCATTTCTCTTGCATGAGGGTTTAAACAATCGGACACTTACTCGGACCTTCTTGCATGATGGCAAATATGTAATTATTGTGTTTACTTCTCATTTTTCATGCATTACGGTTTAAACACTCGGACACTTATTCGGACCCTCATGCCTGATGGCAGATATGTAATTATGGTATTTACAGGTCATTTCTCATGCGTTCGGGTTTAAACACTCGGACACTTATTTGGACCCTCTATCATGATGGCAGATATGTAATTACGGTGTTTATTTGGCATTTCTTATGCATGAGTGTTTAAACACTCGGATACTTACTCGGACCCTCTTGCATGATGGCAGATATGTAATTATTGTGTTTACTTGCCATTTCTCATGCATTAAGTTTAAACACTTGGACACTTATTCCGACCCTCTCGCATGATTGCAGATATGTAATTATGGTGTTTACTTGCCATTTCTCATGCATGAGGGTTGAAACAATCGGACAATTATTCGGACCCTCATGCACGATGGCAGATATGTAATTAGGGTGTTTACATGACATTTCTCATGCATTTGGGTTTAAACACTCAGACCCTTATTCGGACCCTCTAGCATGATGGCCGATATGTAATTATGGTGTTTACTTGCCATTTCTCATGCATGAGGGTTTAAACACTCGGACACTTACTCGGACACTCTTGCATGATGGCAGATATGTAATTATTGTGTTTGCTTGCCATTTCTCATGCATTAGGGTTTAAACACTCGGACACTTATTCGGACCTTCTTGCATGATGGCAGATATGTAATTATGGTATTTACTTCCCTTTTCCTATGCATTGGGGTTTAAACACTCGGACACCTACCCGGACCCTCCTGCATGATGGTTGATATGTAATTATGGTGGTTACTTGACATTTCTCATGCATTAGGGTTTAAACACTCGGACACGTATTCGGCCCTCTTGCGAGATGACAGATATGTAATTATGGTGTTTATTTTCCATTTCTCATGTATTAGGGTTTAAACACTCGGACACCTATTCAGACCCTCTCGCATGATGGTTGATATGTAATTATGGTGGTTACTTTCCATTTCTCATACATTAGGGTTTAAACAGTCAGACAATTATTCGGACCCTCTTGTATGATGGCAGATATGTAATTATGGTATTTACTTGCCATTTCTCATGAATTAGGGTTCGAACACTCGGACACTTATTCGGACCCACTAGCATGATGGCAGATATATAATTATCGTGTTTACTTACCACTTCTCTTGCATTAGGATTTAAACACTTGGACACTTATTCGGACCCTCTTGCATGATGGCAGATAGGTAATTATGGTGTAACTAGCCATTTCTGATGCATTAGGCTCCGAACACTCGGACACTTATTCGGACCGTCTAGCTTGATGGCAGATATGTAATTATGGTGTTTAGTTGCAAGTTCTCATGCATTAGGGTTTAAACACTCCAACACCTGTTTGGACCCTCATGCATGACGACAGGCATGTAATTATGGTGTTAACATGTCATTTCTCATTCGTTCGGGTTTAAACACTCGGACACTTATTCGGACCCTCTTGCATGATGACAAATATGTAATTATGGTGTTTACTTGCCATTTCTCATGCATGAGGGTTTAAACAATCAGACCCTTATTCGGAACCTCTTGCATGATGGAAGATATGTAATTATGGTGTCTACTTGCCATTTGTCATGCATTAGGGTTCGAACACTCGGACACTTATTCGGAACCTCTACCATGATGGCAGATATGTCATTACGGTATTTACTTGCCATTTCTCATGCATTAGGGTTTAAACAATCGGACACTTATTCAGACCCTTTTGCATGATCGCAGATATGTAATTATGGTGTTTATTTGCCATTTCCCATGCATTAGGGTTTAAACACTCGGACGTTTATTCGGACCTCTTGCATGAAGGCAGATATGTAATTATGGTTTTTACTTGCAATTTCTCATGCATTGGGGTTCGAACACTAGGAGACGTATTCGGACCCTCTTGCGAGATGGCAGATATGTAATTATGGTGTTTATTTGCCATTTCTCATGCATTAGGGTTTAAACACTCAGACACTTTTTCAGACGCTCTTGCATCATGGCAGACATGTAATTCTGGCGTTTACTTGCCATTTCGCATGCATGTGGGTTTAAACACTCGGACACTTACTCGGACCCTCTTTCATGATGGCAGATATGTAATTATGGTATTTACTTGCCATTTCTAATGCATTAGGGTTTAAACACTCGGACACCTATCCGGACCCTCTTGCAAGATGGCTGATATGTAATTATGGTGGTTACTTGCCATTTCCCATGCATTAAGGTATAAACACTCAGACACTTACTCGGACCCTGTTGCATGACGGCAGATATGTAATTATTGTGTTTGCTTGCCATTTCTCATGCATTAGGGTTTAAACACTCGGACACGTATTCGGACCCTCATGCATGATGGCAGATATGTAATTATGGTATTTACATGTCATTTCTCATGCGTTCGGGTTTAAACACTCGGACACTTATTCGGACCCTCTAGCATGATGGCAGATATGTAATTACGGTGTTTACATGCCATTTCTCAAGCATGAGTGTTTAAACACTCGGATACTTACTAGGACCCTCTTGCATGATGGCAGATATGTAATTATTGTGTTTACTTGCCATTTCTCATGCATTAAGGTTTATACCCTCGGACACTTATTCGGACCCACTTGCATGATGGCAGATATGTAATTATGGTGTTTACTTGCCATTTCTCATGCATGAGGCTTTAAAACTCGGACACTTATTCGGACCCTCTTGCATGATGGCAGATATGTAA
>JAPPVO010000615.1:0-30599 GCA_030407325.1 Camellia japonica | reverse complement strand
AAATCAACTGTTACGCATCCGATAGTAACTCTCCTTTCTCCACCGAAGCCAGTGATGACTATCGGCTGCTTCACAATGCGTTCTTAGAGATTCCGGCCTTTTTAGAGTAGCGCGAGTCATAATGTTGATAGAGGCTCCACTATCTAGAAAGGCTCTTTTGAACTCAACCCCATTAATAAAAGCAGTCACATAAAGCGGGCGATTGTGAGAAAAAGGATACTTCCGATTAGCCTCGGAGAAAGTAATGGCACTAGATTGCTCTTTTGCCTTCCTCGGAATAGATCCCTCGGTCGACATGCATTCCTCATGGTGTGCCTAGCTATATTGATGATAGACTTGGTGATTTCCGTTCTTGCCTCCCTGGAAAGTCCAAGCTGTTCGAAGAATTGCTTGAACTTTACACAATCTTACAGGTTTTGGCATAGTGATCCGGATCTTTTTCCACTCTTGGAGGCTCGTAGTTAACCATCTCCTCGGTCTCTTCAAAATAAGATGCCACATAAACATGGTGTCCTCCTCTTCCATAGTACTCTTCTCCTCCTTCTGGATCAAAGGGATCTTCGCCATGAGTCATAAACGTTCTGCCCTCTGGATCGAGAGCACTTCCATAGTAAACTTGCTCACCCTCTGGCTCGAGGATGTCGTCCAGATAATAATCATCGTCATCGAGATTGGCAATAGCCTCAATCATCGGGCCTTCATAAGCTATCATAGCAACATTCTTGCCCTTGTCTTGGTGCTGAGGATACAGTTGTTCTCGGATGTCTTGAGTCCCTTGCTTTTTGAACCTCAATTCGTCTGCCTCGACTTTATCTCTGAAGATTTTCCTAAGAGTCCAACACTTCTCTGTCGGATGTTTCAATGTACGATGGTAGACACAAAATTCAGGGTTCTTCACGGTCCTTTTTTGATGGCATTTCTTCAACATAAGGCAATTTTAGCTCTCCGTCGGCCACCCATTCCTTAACTAGAGCTTTTACTTCCTCGATTCCACATGGATAAGAGACATTTCCCTTTTCACCATTATACTTTTCTCTTTTGGCCTCTATGACCTCCTCCTTGTGACTTTCGGGTATCTGGGGCAGAGGCAGCAGCAACAATAGGTCCACGAGACGATTTGAAGCTAGTCTTGTAACTGGCCTTAAATCCGGACTCCTGAGCCTGAGGAATGCTAATGTTCCAGCTGCTTCTATTAGTGCCGAGAATGTGGGTAGCTTGTGATTAACTAGGAACATTTTGTACCTGCTCAATGCCCTTCTAGACAGATTTGAACCAGATAACTCTCCTCCACTGCTTCATGGCAATCCACAGCCTTGTCCTGAAACCTTTTAACATAGTCAAGGATGTCTTCGCTTTCTTGCTGTTTTTCTTTACACAATGTAAGTGTGGTCACCTTCTCCGCCACTTGAAAGAACTTAGAGTGGAATTTGTTGACCATTTCCTCCCAACTTCGGACAGAGTTTGGAGCCAAATTAACATACCAACTATATGCTCGGTCAGTGAGCGACTTAGAGAATTCTCTCAGCCGGAGGACTGGTTTGGACCATGAATACCCAGAGTCTCGATGAATCGCACAACATGTTCTCGAGCATTTCCTTGTTTGCCATCGAATTAATGAACTTCGGCACTGTGTACCCCTCAGGGTATGGATAACTCAGCACCTCAATAGGGTAAGGCGGCTTGACATCCGGATCAGGTAAAGAGGGTAAAGTCCTCTTGCCTCGTTCGAGATCGAACATGGCTTGCACATCGGCGAGAGTGAGAAACTGTTGAGGGAGAGAGTTTGATGGTGGTATTCCCGGAACTTGGCTTATGGACCCGAAGACTAAGCTAGGGGCGACTTGGCCATTTTGGTGCTGCGAATTCATCATTGGTGAGGACATTTGACGATACTGGCCATCAGCGCCTATAGACAAGCCAGTTGGTGATGGGACATTAGATTGAGGCCCGTAAAGTCCACCGCACGGTGCCGCTATACCAGGTTGTGCTTGCAAATTTGTTGTTGGTACCAAAGGAGGCCCGCTTGGTGCTTGAGTAACATTTACTGGTGGC
This sequence comes from Camellia japonica, assembly GCA_030407325.1. Taxonomy (NCBI): domain Eukaryota; kingdom Viridiplantae; phylum Streptophyta; class Magnoliopsida; order Ericales; family Theaceae; genus Camellia; species Camellia japonica. The sequence continues at coordinate 28,547 of JAPPVO010000615.1, read as the reverse complement.
GTAACAAGATTAGGTACGGGCAGAGCTCCCTTTTGCGCCATCATGCCCCTTGTATTTGCCTGGACACCAACAGTCGCCGGAGCCCCATTCATTACACCAGAACCTCCTCTAGTCACCATTGGATCTTGGCTTGGCACGCCATGGAGCCCGGGCGTAGGCAAACTGCTGCCGCCTACTGCGGTTTGAGCATGTGTTACTGTGGCCGTGTTGCCATGAGCCATGGGCTGATTGGTGCCTACTTTCTCTTGGATTTGATTTTGCACTCCGGCGGGAATGACTCCACCACCAGCTTGATTTCCGTTTGGTGCCGGTGCAAAATTAGAACTCATCACCAACATGGTGTGAGTGAGATTCTGAAGAGTGGTAAGAATCTCTTGCTGAGTATTTTGAAGTCCTTGAATGGCTTCAAGCAAAAGTGGTTGATCTGGAGCCATGGTCCTGTCATCACCACCTTAGAGGATCCTTGTTGGTGAACTTCATCTTCTCCCGCCATCCTTGTTGGAGTTGTGTGGATTCCAGATCTCGTTGAGACCATTAACCAATCCGCCTCTCCAGTGAAGTCGCCAAATGTATGAGAGGGTTCAAGAAAGGAGTTGGAAAATTCGAAGATCTTCGGATCCTTGAAGAACAACTTCGAATTCTCTAGAATATGATGAGAGGCTTAGATTCTTCAATAATCTCAACTTAGGAACACAAAAACAAAGGAAATGATGGAGATAAGGGATTGGGTGAAGAAAAAGGCAAAATGGCAAGAGAGAGAATAATGGCAAGGCTCTCCCACGGATCTCCACTTTCACTCTCAAGGTTGATAATGGAGATGGGAAATTAGTTCTTTCCCAAAAGCCATCTCTCCAAAATCCATCCCTTGTAAAGCTATGGGTGGGTGCGAGGAGGTGACCTCTCCGAGGATGAGAAAAACCCCGAAGAGGAGATCAACCCCTCGGCGAACCCTTCTTCTAGGCCACACCTAACCAATGATCCCCAATCATCCCAAAGGGTCAGGGGTAGTCCCAGAGGACGTCCTGCCTCAAAATATTGTCGAGTCTCATGGACTCCCCGGAGTCATGCCACCTCGACCCGGGTATAGGCTAGTTTAACCGAAGAGTGAATTTATCTCCACTCACCGTCCTCGGGATCGGGTCCTTTGTTCGGACTTCATTACGCCCATGATTCTGGTACGTAGATCCCGGAAAGCTCCGAGCCCGCAAGTGTTCTGGGACTCATTAACGGAGCGACTTCTAGATTGCATTTGAATCCATTCGAAGCCAAGTGCTTCGGATCTCTAGGTTCGTGGATCTGAACCTTTTCAAGTCCGAGTGCCTCGGATCTCTAGGCTTGCTCAAAGCCCTTTCGAGTCCGGGCCCGAGTAAGTCTCTAAGTTCGTGGATCCAAACCCTTTCGCGGCTTAGAGCAATTCAGCCCGTTTTATAGCGATAAATCTGGGCCCACCAACCTTGGACTATTGGGCCTAATTAATTTAGTGGGCCCAAATAGCTTCTCTTACACACTCTGCACAATACACGGTTCTGCAATTTCTGCTTTATTCTGTATTCTACTTTATCTGATAAGCATACTGATATTTACTCTGCAGTTGTGGGTTACGCCTACTTTCCTAGACTCGCCCCAGTGCCAGACGTGGAGACCCCTCTTGGCGTGCCATTCTCCCGCCGCTTCGACGTTAGGTGTGTGCGAAGACCGCGGGAGTCTTTCATCTTCTTCCGCCGCTACTTTGACACCATCACCCCCGCAGAGGTATGTTCAACTTTAGAGTTTATTTAAACTTCGCTTTACACTGTATTTTCAATAACAATAGATAACAAACTGCATGCCATTTACAGATCACCTGGCAGCCTTGGGCTCCATTGCCAGCCGTGATGCGGGAGCGGTTTGCCGGTGCCGAGGAGACTGCACACTTCACGATCTTGCTGGAGAGGTCGGTCTGTCGGGCTTGGTACCTGGGTGAGCGTTTCCTGCCCTAGACCCTGGGTTTGCCAGAGCAGATAGTCTCGGTTCACCCTCCTGAGCATATGAGGGATACTGAGAGGTTCACCCCTGAGTAGATGGCCGACTACACGATCGGCTGGGATGCAATACGCTTCAGAGGCATAGGTGACTACTTAGAGTACGTCCGGACGTATATCATACGGCCTTTGAGCAGTGGCCGTCAAGCTGAGAGAGAGAGGCCTGCGGCGCCGGTAGCTGGAGCAGGAGTAGGGGCGGGAGCGGGAGCACCGAGGGTGGCTCGAGTCCGCGGCAGGAGTGGAGCTTGGAGAGGGCGGGGGGCTAGTTGGCCAGCACTGCCCACGACGATAACATGCAGAGGGCGGGGTGGGGCGACTTACCAGATTCCCATTGCTCCCCCTCCGGCTGATCATGAGTTAGTCGGGTTCTATGGCTTGCCTCCGGTATGTGCTACTGCATTTTGCATTCTGCACAGTCATTTCATTTCAATTCATTTGATATTTCGCAGAAAACTCAGACTTCTAATACTTTTGCAGGCTTCCTCCGAGTACACTCGCCAGTCCCTAGAGTTGACCGCTTCGGTGATGGGGATGCTTCAGCAGAGCCTCGACCTTCTGGCCATTTACAGTATTCCGGTATGTTCTTCTGACCACGGTCTCAAACCATACATAAACTGTTTCACATAATCTGATGCACGGCCCTCACAGCGTCTGACACACTGTAGCCCACAGACTATTCACAGCACTACTCACGGCATTCATACATTGTATTCATACACTACATTCTGCACTGATACACTATTCACAGTAGTCACACACTGTATTCATACACTGCATTCTGCACTGATACACTACTCACAGTATTCACACACTGTATTCATACCACTGCATTCTGTAGCATACTGTGCGTTTGCCATTTGCACTTTTCAAGCCTCCCTTCAGCTTCCTACTGTAGGAGGTGCTTCAGCTGGACCTTCCGCTCCTACCCGAGACGGCAGAGTATACCCCCGCACCAAAGCGGGGCGCACTCATATTGGGAGTAGCTCACAGCACTAGTCCCCGATGACGATGAGTCGAGGCGAGACGAGGCAGAGGCAAAGCAGAGGCGAGTCATCTGAGGAGGAGACCGGAGATGGCACTGACTCAGGCTCAGATGACGGCGTTGATGATGATGCTCCTACCTTCGTCAGGAAGAGGACGAGGACAGACCTAGGCCTGAGGCCGCTTGACATTGATCCAGATTTTGCTTTTTCTTCTTCTTTTTTTTTGTACTTTTGTTTTTTTGCTGGTAGCTAGAGCACCTTGTACTGCCGCAGGCAGGTTTTGTTTCTCCAAAACTTTGTACTTGAAAAAGATGATGAAAATGAAACAAAGCTTTTATCTGAAAAAGTGTTACATTTTGGTACATTTTCATGCTTCGCATTACATTACATCACATCACATAACAATGTATCGGAATTGATCTCCTGTCTGAAAGTCAAACATTTTTATTGTAATAAAAGGAACGAACCGGCCAACGGCAAAACAACTCATACAACCCACTGCTTAGTCTGAACACTTGGCCCATACTCTGCTGGGAATTAATCTGCATACAGGCCATTTTGTTTATTCTGCACACGGCAAACCCTAAACAAACAATCCAATCTGACAAGGACGAAATACAAGGTAGAATCGGCTGAAGTTGAAACACACTCAGATGCCCCAAATTTTCCCCTTCTTCTTTTGCTTCGCATAAATGTGGAGAATGGCAACAACTCTGAGGCACAGCATGATTAAAAAAATTTTGAAATTGAAAAAGGGTTTTTCAAACCGGGGTATTGAGCCTACATATAAACACAGTAAAAGACTCAAACAGAAAGTACACGACCTAATCACAACGAGACACGCTCGAAAAGACTCAAAAAAAGTTGAGGTAAAACAAAAAAAGACACGACATAACATGACGTGTTTACAAAAATGAGAAACTTAAATCACGAGGAGCCAGTTCCTTCGGGCATTATTCCCACCCTTTCTCATTTGTGATTCTCACATCACTCAGCCCTCAAGCTCGGTTTTTTTTTCTCAAAACCCCTTTTGCTCACTTTTCTTCAACTTACACCTCTCATTCTTTAATCTCTCATTTCCATCCCTCCCCAAGGTGGTTAGTAGATGAATAGGGAAGTGTGGGTTCACGCCCAACACTATTAGCTCGCGGCTTATTTCCTTCTGGGACGTCTAGTCGATATTCCGGATGGAGTATCTTGATCCATTCCAATTGTGCTTCACTTGGCTCAATACCTCTTGCTTTGAGGTTGTTGAGAGCTTTCAGCCTTTACTGACAGCTTCAGTTGTGTCTTCTTCTGGCGAATAGAGTGCCCTTCTGGCAAGTATTGACAATCGGGGAAAGACAGGGAGCCTGACTCAACTGTGCCCCTAGTTCATCATTTTGACCATTTTTTGTTTGGTTCTACTAAAAAGTTTTGACCAATATGAGAGTTAGATTAACATCTTGTTCGATTTTTTATTTGAAAATCATGCGAGTTAGGCTATGAACACTGAAAATTTTCCTTTTTTGGTCCAAGAAAATGGTCCAGTTTTGGAAAAGATGGATAATTTTCGAGAAATAGTCACTTCATAAAAATTCTCAAAAACTATTTTTGCAAATGGTCAATGCTCAACGAGCACGGAACTTACTCTCGAGATGGCGCAACCTCGGATCGGCAGGCAATGAAAAATTGCCCCTTGCTTGAAAGAGCTACTGCAACGGAAAGTTGCCCCTGTTTGAATGGCGACTCATGGCAACGGAAAGTTGCCCTTGTCTGGATGACGCCGCGGCATTTTGTAAACAGTCCTCATTAGTGATATCACGACCGAACTCTCGTACAGGAGGAGACAAAGATGGTCAGAACCAATATATGGACACAGTCACTTTGAGAGCATTGGTGGCTGGACTTCAAGATGAAGTTGCCTACGTATCCCAAACATGGGAATCAAGCCTTACGTAGTTCCGGTGTCACAACCGAACTATCGGATTCAGAGAAGGCAAGGATAATCAAAATCATTACATGGACTAAATCGCTTTGAAAGTGTTGGGGGCTGGACTTCGGAATGAAGTTGCCTACGTATCCCAAACATGGGAATCAGGCCTTACGTAGTTCCGGTTACGGTACACTCGGGTATTTTAACCTTCACTTTTTTTTTTAGGCTCCAACTTTTGCCAAGGCGCCCGTTACGGGTTTTCGACCTTGCGAGCTTCTGTTTTTCTTTTCAATCTTTTCTCTTTTTTCTTTTTTTTTTTTTCTATATATTCCTTGCTCTAACTTTTGCCTAGGTCGCCCTTCTGGGTTTTCGGCCAGCGAGCCTCTCAGAGGGTAAAAGTGTAACAAGTCCATGCCAAATGGTTTTAGGGTTTTGAAGCCATCCGTATCCAGGAGAGTGGCTGTTGTTATTGATTGAAAAAGGATTCATCTTCGCTCTTCGAGTACATCGGACATTTTGTCTAGTTTAAGGGTGATTCTGTTCTAGCTTCACAAGCTTCTTCCGACGAGATCTGATCTGCTTGATCTGACTTTGATGCCTCGTGTTTCGAGGGCTGCTTTAAATCTGGCCACACAAGCTCTCTTGATGATTGATCGTTGAACGTCTGAATGGGTTCAAAGTTTGAAACAAATGGATTGAATCTTGAGGCTGAGAGCGATCCTAGGCTGCACAATCTCAAGAACGATTCCACACAGGTCTTCACAGGACCGTGTAACATGCCGGGGTACCCGCGCGCGTTAAACGGTTCGGACTCCGAGATCTCTTTGATCTCAAGTCTCACAGTGCAATGTGAAACGTAGATGAGAGTCCAGATTTGGCAAACTTTTATTGAAAATCCATTTTATTGCAATTTTGTCAAGAATGGACTGCGTCATCAATCTCAGAGTCGCCACCTACTATTTTTTTTGGAAAATTAGGAACCCATGACTCGTGCCAAGGCCACTGTTCGTCGTAACCAAGGATGCTTGGCTCGGAACCTTAGGTATGAGAGGGGAAAGGTCAATAGTGAGCACCCCTCGCCCATCCGATCAAAGATCGGCCTTTACTAACCATGATATGAATTTTTATTTTATTTATATGTTCATGTTCTGATTAGTTAATAATCCTAAAATTTATTATGTGAAGCATACAAGTATGACTATGCCATTCATTTGGAACAATTTGATATCATGCATTTTGAAAGAGTTTTGACGATGTACAACCCAAATAAATTGAGTTTACAAGCACGAAAAATCAACATCATTCCAAATTAAGCGACACAACCTCATCCACTGGCATTCATAGAGTTATATCACATAAGCAAATAGCCTCATGGTAGAATGCTAGATAGTAAGAAAAACACACACAAACGGATGCTAAAGCATAAAAACTTACCTGTTTGACGTCCCACGAACAAGCTACAAAACAAAGTTAGTAAAATTGCATGATCTCATATATCAAATCCTAATGCAATTCACTCATGAGATGTAACTAAAGATTCGGCTTCTAAAATATGATATGTGAATCATCTCAAGAACATGAGGTAGCGCACATAGTCACATAGGAATTGATTAAATCCACAAATGCAAACTTAGCCGAATCAAGATGCATGAAACATGGATGCAAAGCATAACTATGATGAAAAATAAATATGATGTTTATGTACAAATAAATAAAGCAAGTAAAAGAACGGGATAGAAAGAAGCGGGGCGGGGAATTATTACAACATTTTAAAGAATAATTACAAATTAAATTAGAGAGAGATGATGAGAATATTACAACAAATAAAACCTCACAATACACTCAAAATAAAAAAAATAAAATAAAAGCTTCATGTTCTTTAGAACCGCTGGCGGAAATTGGTCAATATTGGGAGATTACGCCATCTTGTTCGGAAGAAGCTAATCGACCGGCCAACTAGCCGGCCGGCCAACTAGGCCAAGCAAAACCTGTCTTGTTGCGAAACCAAGAAAATGAACAAACAAAAAATATGTAGGTGGCTCAACTAACCACTACCGGTTAGATTAAAAAAAAAACAAGAAAACATATAAATAAAATAAAAAGTGCAAACTCACAACATAACCTAAAGCAATAAAACAAATATAAGATAGAACATGCAAGATTACAATAGAACTAATATGAGACTAATACACGAAAAAAAAATAAATATGAGGTAGAACATGCAAGATTACAGCAAAACTAATATGAAATTAAAGCATGCGAATAAAAATAAATAAATAAATAAATAAATAATTATGAGCTAAACAAACCACTAGGATTATAATAACACACTATGAAATATAAAGTAAGAAAATAAATATGAGATAAACAAACCACTTAGATTATAACAAAACACAATGAAATAATAAGTATGAAAATAAATATAAGATATAAAATATAAGAAAATGAAAGACTAACAATTCACCTTCCAAAGAAAGATTGAACTTTTTGATTTCCAAACTTCCTCTTGATCACCCTCAAGTGTAGGAAGTGTGTTCTCAAATCCTCAATTCGAAATTATGGAGTTTATGGAGTTTATGGTATGGAAAGTGGCTAACTCTCTAGTTTTTCTCACTTTCAATCACTAAGCACTCTTCCTTATGATCAAGGCAATTGATCTTTGGCTATATCAGAATTTTTAGAGTGGTTTTGGTGTATGGAAATGAGGAATTTCAGTAGCTATGGAAGGTATGGAATGTATATGGAAGATAGGAATATTTTTGGCTCAAAAACTCAATTTTTCTCTCTTTTTTCACTCTTTTCTCACTCCTTTCTCTTCAATTTCATGGTCTCTTCATTCTATCTTACAATATGATCATTCTATATAGGCAATGAGGGAGAGTAAATGTCAAAAAGAAGGTGGGAGACAAGGTGGGAGACAAGAATGTGATAGGAGGGCAAATTTTCAAGGTGGTTGCATGGGATACTCCTTTATGAATGCAAACAAAACCTCTTTTTGACAATGGGGATGAGTAGGTATAATGGAGGATGAGTGGATGCACTTGAATGGCTCAGAAAATAGGTAAATGGGTTGTCCCAACCGAACCAAAACCAAGAAAAAATGGGCTATTGTTGTTTTGGGCCGAGTCAACAAAATCTGCTTTTAAGTCCAACTTCAAATGGGCATATCTCCCCCATATGGAATTGGTTTTAGGCGGTTCTTGGGTCCAAATTGAAGCCCCAGAAGTCTACTTTCCAGTGGTGGTGGCCTCATATTTAAATTTCAAGTGTACAAAAGATATGTCTAATTTAGTAAAGGCTGTCTCAGGCTGGGTCACACAAATCTGCTTTGAAGCCCAACTTCAATAGGCATATCTCCCTTATTTGGACTTGGTCTAAGGTGGTTCTTAGGTCTAAATTGAAGCCCCAGAAGTCTACTTTCCAATGGTGGTGGCCTCACATTTAAATTCCAAGTGTACAAGAGAAATGCCTAATTTAGTGAAGGCTGCTCATTTCCTTCTTAATGATTTGATACTCATTCTTTTCCTAAACCAGTTTTCTTTCATCCCCTCCTATTTCCTTTAACTCCAAACCTATAAAGAAGATGTTTTTAAATATTTTTCAAAAAAGTTCACCTCCCTTCCATTTATTTTCCTTGTCCTTTGTCCTTACTCGGTTTACTGAAAAGTGCAACATTTTAATCGAAATAGGAGCCTTGGGACATTGTAGAAACATTTAAAAAAAAACATATTTTGAAAAGAGGGTTTTAAGGTCTAAAATAGTTTGGCCAAAAAATGGGTGAAGGTTGGGATTAAAACTTAATTCCATCTTTCTTACTGAGAATTTTTGTGAGAAACACATTCTAATTGTCATCATCGGGTAATCAAAAGAAAGCGCCCAAGTCTTAGGGTCGGTCAAAATGGGGTGTCTACAGTTGCCCCTCTTTGACAGAGCTCAAAGTCATTTCATGACTTGAGTGAATGTCAAAGCCCAAAGACGACCCTTTGACAAGGCCGTAAGACTTGGGTAAACAAACAATATGTAATGCAAGTGGTTGAACCCGAAGGTTGCCTACGTATCCCTTTGCAAGGAATCAAACCAGCGTAGTTCAGGGGCAAAATGCAAGTGACATGCTCAAAATGCAGTTTGAAAGTTGGACTTACACGCTTCGCGAAGCCGATTGTTTGAAAATTCATGATGTATGCAATACAATGCAATGTCATGGAGTGATGATAAAGATATGAAGATGGCAACATGGGAGGCAAGCCTCGTGCAAATGATAGAAAATAACAGGGGGTGCATTGCATACAAAAATGAAAGAAGGGGGTGCATCGCATTCAAATGTGCATACCACACAAATGAGAGAGGGGGTGGCGTGAACAGACAGGCACACCTAACTGTATTTCATACACAACTTTCCCTATTCTCCAACGGGGTGACAGACTAGGTTGGTTCAGTATCCAGAATTGAGGCGCATACAAGCTACCTCAACCTATGGGGCTGCCATACAGATTTCAAGCCAGGGATACACCCCGGGGTATTAAAACCAGACTTTAGTCTCGGAAATCCTGAACTTTCTTGCGTTCTAGGCATCGCCATTCGAACTCTAGTTTTCACCATCTCAGTTGATCTCCTAGGAACAAATTGCAAACCAGGCAGGTGGCTATACCAGACCACCTGAAGTCGTTCGGGCACGACAAACACCAAAGGAATTACACCTTTAGAGGATTTAAGGTCTCATAGACCACGAAAGAAGAGGGTGCATCGCATACAAATGTGCATACCACACAAATGAGAGAAAAGTGCATCGCATTCAAATGTGCATACCACACAAATGAGAGAAAGGGTTGCATCGCATTCAAATGTGCATGCCACACAAATGAGAGAGAGGGGTTGCATCGCATTCAAATGTGCGTACCACACAAATGAGAGAGGGGGTTGCATCGCATTCAAATGTGCCTACCACACAAATGAGAGAAGGGGTTGCATCGCATTCAAATGTGCATACCACACAAATGAGAGAAGGGGTTGCATCGCATTCAAATGTGCATACCACACAAATGAGAGAAAAGTGCATCACATTCAAATGTGCATACCACACAAATGAGAGAAGGGGGTGCATCGCATTCAAATGTGCATACCACATAAATGAGAGAGGGGGTTGCATCGCAAAATGTGCATACCACACAAATAAGAGAAAAGTGCATCGCATTCAAATGTGCATACCACACAAATGAGAGAAGGGGTTGCATCACGTTCAAATGTGCATACCACACAAATGAGAGGAGGGATTGCATTGCATTCAAATATGCATACCACACAAATGAGAGAGGGGGTTGCATCGCATTCAAATGTGCATACCACACAAATGAGAGAAAAGTGCATCGCATTCAAACGTGCATACCACACAAATGAGAGAAAAGGTTGCATCGCATTCAAATGTGCATACCACACAAATGAGAGAAAAGTGCATCGCATTCAAATGTGCATACCACACAAATGAGAGAAGGGGTTGCAACGCATTCAAATGTGCATACCACACAAATGAGAGAGGGGGTTGCATCGCATTCAAATGTGCATGCCACACAAATGAGAGAGTGGGTTGCATCTCATTCAAATGTGCATACCACACAAATGAGAGAAGGGATTGCATCGCATTCAAATGTGCATACCACACAAATGAGAGAGGGGGTTGCATCGCATTCAAATGTGCATACCACACAAATGAGAGAGGGGGTTGCATCGCATTCAAATGTGCATACCACACAAATGAGAGAGGGGGTTGCATCGCATTCAAATGTGCATACCACACAAATTTGAGAGAGGGTTGCATCGCATTCAAATGTGCATACCACACAAATGAGAGAAGGGTTTGCATCGCATTCAAATGTGCATACCACACAAATGAGAGAAAAGTGCATCGCATTCAAATGTGCATACCACACAAATGAGAGAAGGGGTTGTATCGCATTCAAATGTGCATACTACACAAATGAGAGAAAAATGCATCGCATTCAAATGTGCATACCACACAAATGAGAGAAGGGGTTTGAATTTGAGAATGATTGAATTTTGAACTCTGAATGGAACATTGATTCTATACTGACCTAAATCAAAGAATGACTTAATGAAAGTAGAACGAAGCAAAACGATCCAAACATTCTTATATACACTGACTAGTATAAATACACCGACTGGTATAAATATACTGACTGGTCTGAAAGGAACACACTTATATACACTGACTGGTATGAATACCCTGATTGGGTATGAATACATTGACTGGCATGAATACACACTTATATACACTGGCTGGTATGAATACCTTGACTGGTATGAATACACACTTATATACACTAAATAGTTGACTCGAGCGGTGGAGAAAACAGAATCTCTAACTCGACTATGCCCCTAGTTCATTGCCTTGACCCTTTTTTGTCTCTTGATTTTTTTTGTAACATGTTTTGATCAACATGAGAGTTAGATTAGCATACTTATTCATTTTCTGTTTTGAAATCATGTAAGCCAAGCTGTGAGCACTGAAAATTTTCCCTTTTCAAATCCAAAGAATGGTCCAAGTTTTCCAAAAATGAAACAATTTTCGAGAAAAATTAGTCAGTTTCGTTCAAATTAATCAAAACCTATTTTTGCAAATGGCCACTACTTAACTAACATGGAATCAACCATCAGGGTGCATAGCCCCAAGCCAGATAATCAAAGGTGATATCCGAACCAAGCCAACCGAACCAAGCCAATCCGAACCGAATGAAGCCGAGCAGAACTGGACCGGACTGAACCGAACCGCCGAACCGAATTGAACCGAACTGAACCAAGTTAAATCGAACCAATTGAACTGAGCAGAACGAAGATACACCAATCAAACACGGATAGGACAACCAGGTCGACTAAAGACACACCAAGCAAACATGGACGAGATGAATGAGTTGAAAAATTATTAGGGCCGAACTTCGAGATGAAGCTACCTACGTATCCCAAAGATAGGAATCAGGCCATCGTAGTTCGGGCTAAGGTTCACTCGGGTATTGACACTCTCCTTTTGTGCTCTAACTTTTGCCAAAGTCGCCCTTTCGGGTTTTCAACCTTGCGAGCTTCTTTTTTTTTTTTCATTTTCATTTTTTTTATCATGTTTTTTTAATTTTTTGTTTTTCTGCTCTAACTTTTGCCTGGGTCGCCCTTCCGGGTCTTCCGCCCAGCGAGCCTCTCAAGGGTTTCAGTTTAGCTTGTCCATGTTGATTGGGTGTGAGATCTCCAGGCCATCTATAAGAACGACTGCTACACTTGACCAGTAGATATGATGATGTAGGGACTAGACTAATTGGGTCTGAATTTGCCCCTGGTGTAGTGGATAGGAACTCGACTGTCCTTCAATAATAAAATTCATTCTCTCAAATTCTGGGTTTGGCCTTTCTGGGCGGTCTTCATTAGGAAACGATTCAGTTTTAACTCTTTGATCACATCCAACCTTTTGCCCCTAGTTCAAGGGTTGCTTCAAATCTAAATCACATCTGACCTTCTTGCCCCCTAGTTCAAGGGTTGTTTCCAATCTGAATCACTGGCCCTACATAGTTTTGGCTAAGGTTCACTCGGGTATTGACACTCTCCTTTTACGCTCTAACTTTTGCCAAAGCCGTCCTTTCGGGTTTTCAACCTTGCGAGCTTTTCATTTTTCTTTTTATTTTTCTTTCTTTTCTTTTCTTTTTTTTTTTTTTTTTGTGCTCTAACTTTTGCCTGGGTCACCCTTCCGGATTTTCAACCCAACGAGCCTCTCAAGGGTGGTACCTTATTGCCCCTAGTTCAAGGGCTGCCTCCATTTCAGCTATGCAAGCCTCACACTTTTGCCCCTAGTTCAAGGGCTGTTTCAAATCGAAATCACATTCTCTACCCTGAGTTCAAGGTCTGTTTCCAATCTGGATCACGTCATTGCCCCTAGTTCAAGGGCTATTTCCAATCTAAATCATATTCGACCTTATTGCCCCTAGTTGAAGGGCTGTCTCCATTTGAATCACATCATGGCCCCTAGTTCAAGGGCTATTTCCAATTCGGCTATGTAAGCCTTACACTTTGAGTGATCATTGAATACTTCGAATCAAGGTTTGAAAGCTAAGGAGCTAAGGAGATCGGACCACGAGTAAAGAGGGATCCTATGCTGTATAACTAATTCCAAGCATGTCTTCGTAGGACCACGCAAAAACAGTTTTCTGAAATCTTTTCACAAAGTGACTAATCACTCGTACTTTTACGAAGATAAGATAGAACCAATTTGGACCAAGGCACGATCCTGCTCAGTACCCACATTAACAAAAATGATTTTATTCATCAAAGGCTTAGCACACCTCTCTTCCTCTCAATTGATTAAAATTTGCAAATCCCGAGGAAATTCTTCCTCTTTGTTTTTATCAGAGTTTTTGGAAAAAGTTTTGAAAAACTTTCGTCAATGCAATGATTTAAAGGCACAGAGAAGTAGGCAGACTCTATGGCATTTTGTTTTTTTTGTTTTTCTGTTTATTGAAAAGAGACTATGACTCAGAAATGGCAACAGATTTTTGACAAAATACTACAGGACAGAAATGTCTAGGTTAGCACTATCGAAATCAAAGACTCTGACTCATTAGGCTGACTCGAGCCTAACTCTAACTCTACAAACTTGGTGGAGTCAAACTTAGACTCAATACTCAATTCAGAACTCAGAATAAAACCATTCTCAAATTGCCAGCCAAAGTGTGGGCCATCGACAACATTCAAAATAAAGCCCGTGCAATCAACAGGTGGTCACTCCCCAATCACAGAGATGGTCAACTTTGTGGGATATCGGCATTTTTTTTTAATTTTTTTTATGTTTTTTTTTTATTTTATGTTTTTGTTATTTGTTTTTTTTTTTTTTTTGAAGTAATGGTGCTAAACTGAACAACCTGAACCACTCATTCGAATTTGAGAATCCTTGTATAGATCCAATACATTGCACATAAAGCAGGAAAGAGAACAAACAACCCCTAAAGAGGGTGGGGTTATCCTGTCCTAGCTTGAAATGATCTAGGGTTTCACTATTCAAACAAGCGGTATCATACATCCTAGAAATGGGAAAGCATCCTGTCCTAATTTGAAAGGTACTATAGCTCACTATATGTACAAGGTTAGCTCTGTTCTAAGGGTTGAAGTCAAGGTGACGTTACCAAAGAGTCCTTTGGGTCATAACCAATGAAGATCTTAGGAACTCAGAAGAGTCAATATTAGCCTCTCTTCAAAGTCTGAGAACTTTCAGATCTCAAAAGGTTACAACACAAGGCCTCTAAAGTATCGTAAAAATAGGTGTAGTGTCACAAAAAGCTTACCTGTGCTCCCACCAGTATCTGGGCAACACAAGGACTTGAAGTGCACCAATGAATGCAATGCAATGCACATATAATTGAAAATAAAGGTCATATCATGGAGTTCGAGTCAAGGTTTCATAAAATCCCTAGCATAGTCGCCAGAAACTGTAACATGCCCGGGGGGTACCCGCGCGCGTTAAACAGTTCGGACTCCCGAGATCTCTTTGATCTCAAGTCTCACGAGTGCAATGTGAAACGTAGATGAGAGTCCAGATTTGGCAACTTTTATTGAAAATCCATTTTATTGCAATTTTGTCAAGAATGGACTGCGTCATCAGATCTCAGAGTCGTCACCTAATATTTATTTTGGGAAAATTAGGAAACCCATGACTCGTGCCAAAGCCACTGTTCGTCGTAACCAAGGATGCTTGGCTCGGAACCTTAGGTATGAGAGGGGAAGGTCAATAATGAGCACCCCCGCCCACCCGATCAAAGATCGGCCTTTACTAACCATGATACGAATTTTATTTTATTTATATGTTCATGTTCTGATTAGTTAATAAATCCTAAAATTTATTATGTGAAGCATACAAGTATAGGCTATGCCATTCATTTTGGAACAATTTGATATCATGCATTTTGAAAGAGTTTTGACGATGTACAACCCAAATAAATTGAGTTTACAAGCACGAAAAATCAACATCATTCCAAATTAAGCGACACAACCTCCATCCACTGGCATTCATAGAGTTATATCACATAAGCAAATAGCCTCATGGTAGAATGCTAAAGTTGGACTTACACGCTTCGCGAAGCCGGTTGTTTGAAAATTCATGATGTATGCAATACAATGCAATGTCATGGAGTGATGATAAAGATATGAAGATGGCAACATGGGAGGCAAGCCTCGTGCAAATGATAGGAAACATAACAGAGGGTGCATTACATACAAAAATGAAAGAAGGGGGTGCATCGCATTCAAATGTGCATACCACACAAATGAGAGAGGGGGTGGCGTGAACAGACAGGCACACCTAACTGTATTTCATACACAACTTTCCCTATTCTCCAACGGGGTGACAGAGTAGGTTGGTTCAGTATCCAGAATTGAGGCGCATACAAGCTACCTCAACCTATGGGGCTGCCATACAGATTTCAAGCCAGGGATACACCCCTGGGTATTTAAACCAGACTTTAGTCTCGGAAATCCTAAACCTTTTGCGTTCTAGGCATCGCCATTCAAACTCTAGTTTTCACCATCTCAGTTGATCTCCTAGGAACTCATTGCAAACCAGGCAGGTGGCTATACCAGACCACCTGAAGTCGTTCGGGCAGACAAACACCAAGAATTACACCTTTAGAGGATTTAAGGTCTCATAGACCACGAAAGAAGAGGGTGCATCGCATACAAATGTGCATACCACACAAATGAGAGAAAAGTGCATCGCATTCAAGTGTGCATACCACACAAATGAGAGAAAGGGTTACATCGCATTCAAATGTGCATACCACACAAATGAGAGAGGGGGTTGCATCGCATTCAAATGTGCGTACCACACAAATGAGAGAGGGGGTTGCATCGCATTCAAATGTGCATACCACACAAATGAGAGAAGGGGTTGCATCGCATTCAAATGTGCATGCCACACAAATGAGAGAAAAGTGCATCGCATTCAAATGTGCATACCACACAAATGAGAGAAGAGGTTGCATCGCATTCAAATGTGCATACCACACAAATGAGAGAAAAGTGCATCACATTCAAATGTGCATACCACACAAATGAGAGAAGGGGGTGCATCACATTCAAATGTGCATACCACATAAATGAGAGAGGGGGTTGCATCGCAAAATGTGCATACCACACAAATAAGAGAAAAGTGCATCGCATTCAAATGTGCATACCACACAAATGAGAGAAGGGGTTGCATCACATTCAAATGTGCATACCACACAAATGAGAGAGGGGGTTGCATCGCATTCAAATGTGCATACCACACAAATGAGAGAAAAGTGCATCGCATTCAAATGTGCATACCACACTGTAGACACCCCATTTTAGACCGACCTTAAGACTCAGACGTCACCGATTGAGTGCTTGGTGATGTTGTATACTGTGCTCGTTCTGAGGTTGCGGTGTCTCGGCCGTGAGCCTTGCCTCCGAACTTCTGAACTTTTCTGTGCCTTGCCTCGGTTTGCGAACCAAGCTCGGTTTTCTCTGTTTTCCCTTCCTGAGGGGAGGGAGAGGTCTCGTAGATCATCTCTCAGTGGCCATAGGCTACGTTTCGTGGTCGCAGGCCATTTTTCCCATTTCAGAGCCCGGTTCTCGGTTTTCGGAGCCGTCAGGCCGTGTGCCTCGGTTCGGGACCGCCTAACCACCTCCGTTTGCTCCGGTTTTGGCACATACCTTATTTCCTCCCTTTTGAGGGACACTGTGGTCCGAGAGACCAACTTCGTGGTCGAACACCACTCCCGGTGCCCAACAGTCAGTTTTTCGGGGCCCCGGACTGCGCGTTTTGGCCCCGAGCCTTACTTGAAGCATTGTTGGGCTCCGACCCAGACTAGAAATAGTCATATTTTGAGTCCCTTTTCATGTTTTATTAAGGGTTTTTCTTTTTTTGAGACCTCCTTCTATCACTTGCCTCTTTACCTCTTTTTAGGCCTTTTTTTGCACGGTATTTTAGGCGTACTTGTGGGCTGTGTTGGACTTGGTCGTAAACTAAAAAGTGTCTTATTTTGAGCCCCTCTTCAACTTTGTTGAAGGGCTCTCGGCCGTTTGGAACCAGAAGCTACCACTTGCCTTTATATCCCTCTTTAGGCCAATTTTTGGAGGGAAACTTGAAATATTTCCCCCCCTTTTTTTCCCCCTCTTTTCCAGCCTCTTTTGCCTATATATACAGCACCCCAGGTCTGTGTTTAAGGGTTAGACATATTGGTTTGAGCCTCCTACACTATATATCTCTCTCTCTATATTCCAAACACCAAACCCTTTAAATTCTACACCATTTTACACACAAGTCATAGCACCACCACCACTACTCCATTTCCAGCAACTTGGGGAGCTTTCCAGCAGCTAGGAGGCAACATTTTGGGTCCAAGAGGCAGCAAAAGGGTTGGTCTACAAGGGTATGTTCATTTCCCCTCTTTTTGGTCTCATTTTGCAGCATTTTTCTAGCCTCTTTGCTTGCTGTTTTGAGCTCCGACCAAAACTGAAAAGGTCATTTTTTTTGAGCTCATTTCCTTGTTTCATTAAGGGCTCAACACTGTTTGAGCCCCCCATGTTGCACTTGCTTCAATGCCCTCTTGTATGCCATTATCTTGCACGATTTTTCTAGCCTATGTGTGATCTGTTTTGAGCATGAGTAAACTGTAAGAGGGTCTATTTTGAGCCCCTCTTCAACATTGAAGAAGGGATCAACCCTGTTTGGGCCCCCTATCTTGCACTTGCTTCATAATCTCTCCTATTTACCGTAAATTTGCATGATTTGTTTGGCCTATATTTAAATTGTTTTGGAGCATTTCATGAACTGTGAGTAAGCTTATTTTGGGTCCCTCTACAACATTGTAGAAGGGATCACCACTATTGGGGGCCTCCATGTTGTACTTACCATTATACCCCTCTTTGGCCCCCATTTTTGCATGCTTTTTTTGGCTTATCTAGCTTCTGTTTTCGGCCATGATCAGAACTGAAAGTGGTCATTTCTTGACCTTCTTGACATTATTTATTAAGGGTCTTTGGCTGTTTGGTGTTTATTTTGTATACCTCATGATATAGCCTCTTTTGAGCCTCATCTTGCATGACATTTTTCGCATGTTTGCATACTGATTTGGGGGATGTCATCTACTGTAAATGTTCATATTTTTGGTCCCTCTTCAGTGTTGTAGAAGGGTGTTTTGTTTTTTGGGCTTTGCATTTACCATCTACTTCAATACCCCTCTCTTGGCCCCTATTTTTGCATGCTATTGTTGCCCTATCCATGCTTGCTGTTTGGCCATGTTTTAGACTGGAAAATGCTTGTCTTGGGGCTACCTCAGAAACTGTAGACGTCCCCAAACGCATCCCGGGCAAGAGGAGTGCGAGTCCCCCCCCCCCCCCCCCCGCGGGTTCTGGTTCGATATTGGGTCACTACAGTTCGAAGGACTCAAATGTCACGGTTCTTAATCTTGAACCAAAGAGTCCAAATCTGGCAAATCGTTTTGAAAACAGATTTTTTGAAAGAAGTGCCAAACATGGACTGCTTCGCCAGATACAGAGTCGCCACTAAATGTTTTTAATGGGAAATGTAGGAAACCCTGACTCGGTGCCAAAGGCCACGTGTCCGTCATCACCAAAGTTGCCTCGGCTCGGGAACTTGGGTACGATTGGGGAAGGTCACTTCGTGAGCACCCCCGCTCGCCCGATCAAAGACCGGCCTCTACTAACCATGATATCTGTTTTTGAAAACATTGTGTGTTCTTATTCCGATTATTAGCTTAGGTTACTATGTGATGCGCACAGTATACAAGTATAGACTGGGTCGCCTGAATTGGAACAAAACACTTCATGTTTGTTTTTGAAAATGGTTTGATGGTGCTACCCGCAGGTAGGCTAAGACATGGATTTGCCACCCTCGGTGGGCTTTAGAAAACAATGGTTTGCCACTATCTAGTGGGCTTAAAACAAACAGTCAATGATTTGTTCCACTCCAAGTAACTCAACCTCCACCCACAGGCATTCAAGGCAGTTATATCACATAAGCAATTAGCCTCATGGTAAGCATGCTTTCATGGCAGTCACTCACACGCATGCAAGGATGCTAAAGCATAAAAACTCACCGAGTACTCCAAGCCAAAACAGAAGCTCGTTAGAAATCCATGCATAATCCTAGATGCACAGAATTGCCTAATGCAACACATGCAAAGATGCAACTATAGCAGGCTCGGCTATTCTAAACATGGCATATGAAATGCAACAGCTATCAAGTATTCAACTTGGAATTGAAATACAGATGCAGTTTGTATGATGCGCCGAGCCCGGTGCATGCAAAACAGATGAATGATGCAAACATGCTGTCATACTGTTATGCTAATTGAAATATGCCCTAATCTAACCATCATAAGCAGGTAAATAAAAGGGAAGAGAGAAGTGGGGGTTGGAGGACATACATCACACTCACCTACACTTATTACAATTTTGCCTTCGCGCAGAGGGTCTAAATAAATAATACAATCCGAAATGAAAGAATAATACAGTCCGAAATATACAGATTCCTAATTAATTAACAAATTAACTAAGAAAAACTGTAAACTGGCATGCAAGCCAGGGGCTGCCTCACTTCCGCTGAATGATGTATGCTGGGCTGCCTTTTTGGAAATCCACTGGGATGCCCCAATTAGCCTCTGTTTGCAATGTTCCTCGAAATGCATGCCAAGCCTCGGAAGACTGCTGATTCTTGATATGCTGCAACAGAGAGCAGGAAAGGGGCATAGCAATGTATTTCACAAATATATGCATGCCTCGATCCTCGTGCCACCAATCACGCATCTCGATGCATGATGGCCGAGGAGTCGGATTGCACAACTCAATATAGGATGAATGCAGATGAATGCTACAACAAAACCTAACTCCATCATGGGTAATCCGGAGTGTCGGTGACTTGGGAATTGAGACCCGTTCCGTCGCTCGGAGTACGAAACGTGCCTCGTTTCCCGTGCCCGGGCTAACTCCTATCCCGAACACGATGCAATATGCATGATATGCATGGAATGTAGCTAATATGCAACCCAAACATACACAATGTCATGGAATAGCATACACGCTCTGCGAGGTAATATACAACCGGGCATACACGATGCTATGGATGAAATGGCATACGCAATGTAATAATGGGCTTACACTAACATGAGAGAGCCTCAGCCACACTCACACGGGAGGCCGATGGATGAGAATGAAGTGCCTCGAAATGCGTGCACACGGGCACGCAAACCGAGGCAATGGCATACGTAATGCAATGAGACTAAAATGGCATACAGAATGCAAAATGGACTTACACTAACATGAGAGAGCCTCAGCTACACTCACATAAGAGGCCGATGGATGAAAAATGAGATGTTTCGAAATGCGTGCACACGAGCACGCAAACCGAGGCAATGGCATTAAGGCATGAAATGACATAGAAAATGATATGTAAACATGCCAATGGAATTTCAGCACTGAAATATGGGGGAAAACAGTCCCGAAAGATGGCGAAATGACACCAAATGCAAGGAATGGTCCCGAAATGCGAATTTAGGCACCCGAAATGGCCTATAGCCATGCAATGCATGCACAATATGGACATGGAATGAAAATACAGTAGCAAGGAAGCCCCAAGACAAGCATTTTCCAGTCTAAAACATGGCCAAACAGCAAGCATAGATAGGGCAACAATGGCATGCAAAATAGGGGCCAAGAGAGGGGTATTGAAGTAGATGGTAAATTCAAAGCCCAAACAACAAAAAACCCTTCTACAACACTGAAGAGGGACCAAAAATATGAACATTTACAGTACATGACATCCCCCAAATCAGTATGAAAACATGCCAAAAATGTCATGCAAGATGAGGCTCAAAAGAGGCTATATCATGAGGTATACAAAATAACACCAAACAGCCAAAGACCCTTAATAAATCATGTCAAGAAGGTCAAAAAATGACCACTTTCAGTTCTGATCATGGCCGAAAACAGAAGCTAGATATGCCAAAAAAAGCATGCAAAAATGGGGGCCAAAGAGGGGTATAATGGTAAGTACAACATGGAGGCCCCAATAGTGGTGATCCTTCTACAATGTTGTATAGGGACCCAAAATAATCTTACTCACAGTTCATGACATGCTCCAAAACAATTTAAATATAGGCCAAACAAATCATGCAAATTTACGGTAAATAGGAGAGATTATGAAGCAAGTGCAAGATAGGGGGCCCAAACAGAGTTGAGCCCTTCTTCAATGTTGAAGAGGGGCTCAAAATAGGCCCTCTTACAGTTTACATCATGCTCGAAAACAGATCACACATAGGCTAGAAAAATCGTGCAAGATAATGGCATACAAGAGGGCATTGAAGCAAGTGCAACATGGGGGGCTCAAACAGTGTTGAGCCCTTAATGAAACAAGGAAATGAGCTCAAAAAAATGACCTTTTCAGTTTTGGTCGGAGCTCAAAACAGCAAGCAAAGAGGCTAGAAAAATGTTGCAAAATGAGACCAAAAAGAGGGGAAATGAACATACCCTTGTAGACCAACCCTTTTGCTGCCTCTTGGACCCAAAATGTTGCCTCCTAGCTGCTGGAAAGCTCCCCAAGTTGCTGGAAATGGAGTAGTGGTGGTGGTGCTATGACTTGTAGTGTAAAATGGTATAGAATTTAAAGGGTTTTGGTGTTTGGAATATAGAGAGAGAGATATATAGTGTAGGAGGCTCAAACCAATATGTCTAACCCTTAAATCAAACCTGAGATGCTGTATATATAGGCAAAAGAGGCTGGAAAAGAGGGGGAAAAAGGGGGGGGGGAAATATTTCAAGTTTCCCTCCAAAAATTGGCCTAAAGAGGGATATAAAGGCAAGTGCTAGCTGCTGATTCCAAACGGCCGAGAGCCCTCAACAAAGTTGAAGAGGGGCTCAAAATAAGACACTTTGTAGTTTACGACCAAGTCCAACACAGCCCACAAGTACGCCTAAAATACCGTGCAAAAAAAGGCCTAAAAAGAGGTAAAGAGGCGAGTGACAGAAGGAGGTCTCAAACAAAGAAAAATCCTTAATCAAACATGAAAAGGGACTCAAAATATGACTATTTATAGTTTGGGTCGGAGCCCAACAATGCTTGCAAGTAAGGCTCGGGGGCCAAAACGCGCAGTCCGGGGCCCCAAAAACTGACTGCTAGGCACCGGGAGTGGTGTTCGACCACGAAGTTGGTCTCTCGGACCACAGTGTCCCTCAAAAGGGAGGAAATAAGGTATGTGCCAAAAACCGGAGCAAACGGAGGTGGTTAGGCGGTCCCGAACCGAGGCACACGGCCTGACGGCTCCGAAAACCGGGAACCGGGCTCCGAAATGGGAAAAATGGCCTGCGACCACGAAACGTAGCCTATGGCCACTGAGAGATGATCTACGAGACCTCTCCCTCCCCTCAGGAAGGGAAAACAGAGAAAACCGAGCTTGGTTCGCAAACCGAGGCAAGGCACAGAAAAGTCCGGAAGTTCGGAGGCAAGGCTCACGGCCGAGACTCCGCAACCTCAGAACGTGCACAGTATACAACATCACCAAGCGCTCAATCGGTGACGTCTGAGTCTTAAGGTCGGTCAAAAATGAGGTGTCTACAGTTGCCCCTCTTTGACAGAACTCGAAAGTCATAAGAATGACGGGAGTGAATGTCAAAGCCCAGAGACGACCCATTTTTGACAAGGCCGAAGACTTAGACAAAGCAGACAAGATAGACAAAGATGTGCCCGCAGGCATGCCCGCAGGCAGGGGCAAAATGCAAATGATATGCGGGAAGATTTTGATAATTGGACTTATACGCTACGCGAAGCCGGTTTGGAAATTGGACTTATACGCTACGCGAAGCCGGTTTGAAAATTGGACTTATACGCTACGCGAAGCCGGTTTGAAGATTGGACTTATACGCTACGCGAAGCCGGTTTGAAGATTGGACTTATATGCTAAGCGAAGCCGGTTATCACTCATGATCATGCAAAGAGGGCTGTAATGAAGCAATTATGCAAAATAAATGCAACATTTTAAGCGAATGCTAGGCAAGCAAGTAAACTCGAACCAAACTATACCTCATGCAGAAAGGATGTAAGAAAATCATGGAATCTTCACGAACATGTACGATAGATACACGAAGTGAAGCGAGTGTGATGGATACACTATATGAAGAAAAGTATGATGGATACACTAGGAGAGTGTGTGATAGATACACAAAGCGAGTGTGTGTGATTGATACACAAAGTAGGCATAGTGTGAGCGTGTGTGATTGATACACAAAGCGAGCGTGTGTGATAGATACACTATATGAACAAAGTGTGATTGATACACTAAATGAAGGAAGTGAGCAAACTGTGATGGATACACAAAAGGCAAATGCAAAGTGTGATAGTGTAGACACCCCATTTTTGACCGACCTTAAGACTCAGACGTCACCGATTGAGCGCTCGGTGATGTTGCATATTGTGCTCGTTCAGAAGTCTCAGAGTCGCGGCCGTGCGCCCTGCCTCCGGACTTCCGAACCCTCTTCTGTGCCTTGTCTCGGTTTGCGAGCCAGACTCGGTCTTCTCCGTTTTCTTTTCTAAAGGGAGGGAGTAGTCCTGTAGACTATCTCTCGGTGGCCGTGGGCTACTTTTCGTGGCCGTAGGCCATTTTGCCCATTTCGGAGCCTGGTTCCCGGTTTTCGGAGCCGTCAGGCTGTGTGCCTCGGTTCGGGACCGCCCAACCATCTCCGATTTCTCCGGTTTTTGGCATGCATCTCATTTACTCCCTGTTGAGGGACACTGGGGTCTCAGATGCCCACTTCGTGGCCAAACACCACTTTCGGTGCTTAACGGCCGGTTTTCGGGTCCCGAACCTCGCGGTTTGGCCCCCGAGCATTCATTTTGCATTAGTTTGTGTTCAATTTTGGCAGGTACCTCTGTTTTAGCACCAGGAAGATCACTGGAGGGTGGGAGGCCAGCAATTATCTCAGATAACCAGTTATGCTCCTCCGGCGCCCGTTTTTCTCACTTCCGGGCTAATGTTGAACACCCTAGGGCCATTTTCTTCCAACCACAACCACATATCTGTGATGAGGGCACATGGGAGGACCCTAAAAAGTGATGGCCGGCCAGTAATTGTTATTTTCATTTTTGAGCCTCTCCTTCAAATGCAATGTTGTGTCTCCTGTTTCAGAGTTGCCAAATTCCAACCTTGGGGCCTTGTTCTACACACCTGGGAGGACCCCAAAAAATGGTGGCCGGCCATTAATTGTTGACTTCATTTTTGGCCATGGCCGGCCGGCCATGGGGAGTGGCTGGCCGACCAGTGGGGTGGCCGGCCGGCCATCTTCAAGAAATCCACCTGGCCGGCCAGCTTTCTGCTTTTGAACCCTTTACAGCTGTCCAGCTGCTTTTCAAAATATCCCTGTCCTCCGGGGGATATTTTGGGAGGGAAAGCTTGGATGCATTTCCCTCCCCTTTTACACCCTTTTTGGTCCTCTTAAGGGGCTGGACAGCTCCTTTGTTGAGGTTACAAAATTTCATCTCAAGAGCCTCTCTTCCAAAACCTCCATTTCCATAGCCAAAACCCTAAAAAGCTTCAAGTCTCTAGCTCCTCTCTTCATCAACCCTAAGCACCACCATCACCACCTCCATTTCAGCAGCAAAGGAGTGATTTTCAAAGGCTAGGGATCAACAAATTGAAGCCAAGAAGCTATCAAAGTTAGATATTCAAGGGTAAGACTCTATTTCCCTTTTTTGAGCACAACTTTGAGTCAATTCTTTACCCTATTTTCTTTCTGTTTTGGGCTCTGACCCCTACTGATTTTAGGCTTATTTTGAGCCCCTCTACAACATTGTAGAAGGGCTCAACCTTGTTTGGCACCTCTATCATGCTCTTCCTTCAATATCACTCTTTGTGCCAATATTTTGCATGCTTTGTTTGGATTATGATTGATCCATTTTTGAGCCTGATATAAACTGTGAGTGGGCCTATTTTGAGCCCCTCTTCAACATTGAAGAAGGGCTCAACCATGTTTGGCCTCTCTATCATGCACTTTCTTTGTAATTCTCCATATTTACCGTAAAATTGTATGATTTATTTGGCCTGTTTGTGATCTGATTTGGAGCATCTCATGAACTGATATTGTGCTCATTTTGAGCCCCTATCCAACATTGAAGAAGGGCTCAACCTTGTTTTCATGCTCTGCATGCCACTTGCTTTGAATTCATGTTCTACTCTTGCTCTTACATGCTATTTTTAGCTCATGAGTGATCTGTTTTCGAGCATACAATATATTTTTAGTGGGCCTATTTTGAGCCCCTCTTCAACATTGAAGAAGGGCTCAACCATGTTTGGCCTCTCTATCATGCACTTTCTTTGTAATTCTCCATATTTACCGTAAAATTGCATGCTTTGTTAGGCTTGCTTAGCTTCTGTTTTGAACCTTCATCAGGCTAGAAAAGAGTCTTATTTTGGCCTTCTTGTCATATTTTGTTAAGGGTCCAAGGCTGTTTGGTCCATCCTTTTGGTATCTCATGTTATAGCCTTTGTTGGCTTTATTTTGCATGCTATGTTGAGCATATCTACAGACTGAATTGAGGGATGTCATCTACTGAAGATGTGCATATTTTTGGTCACTCTTTAATGTTGTAGAACTGCATTTTTCAGTTTGAGCATTGTATATATCATTTGCTTCATTATTCCCCTCTTTTCCCCCATTTTTGCATGCTATTTTTGCCATACTTGTGATTATTGTTTGGCCATTCTTTGTACTGTAAAAATGCTATTTTAGGGGCTGCCTAGCATCTTCTTTACATGTCATGTCCATATTGTGCATGTTTGGCATAGCTGTAGGCCATTTCGGGTGCATAACATTGCATTTCGGGCATCGGGTGTAATTTTGCTATAATTCGGGGACTGTTTTTGCATCATTTTGGCTGCTGAAATTTACATTTTCCATATGCCATATGCTACATTTCATTTATATCATCGCCTCGGTTTGCGCGCCCGTGGGCACGCATTTCGAGGCACTTCTCATTTTTTTCCGACGGCCTCCCGTGTGAGTGTGGCTGAGGCCCTCTCATGTTGGTATAAGCCCAATTTGCATCGTGTATGTCATTTCATGCTTTAATGCATCGCCTCGGTTTGCGCGCCCGTGGGTACGCATTTCGAGGCACTTCATTTTTCATCTATCGGCTTCTTATATGAGTGTGGCTGAGGCTCACTCATGTTAGTGTAAGTCCATTTTGCATTATGTGTGTCATTTTAGTCTCATCACATTGCGTATGCCATCGCCTCGGTTTGCGCGCCCGTGGGCACGCATTTCGAGGCACTTCTCATTTTTATCCGACGACCTCTTATGTGAGTGTGGCTGAGGCTCTCTCATGTTGGTGTAAGTCCATTTTTGCATTTTGTATGTCATTTTAGCTTCATTGCATTCCGTATGCCATTTTCTCGGTTTGCGTGCCCGTGGGCACGCATTGCGAGACATCTCATTTTAGCCCCATTGTATATCATATTTCATATCATTTCATGCCTTAGGGCCATCGCCTCGGTTTGCATGCCCGTGGGCACGCATTTCGAGGCATCTCATTTTCATAGCATCGTGCATGCTAAGATTGTATATTAGCTGCATTTCATGCATATCATGCATATCGCATCGTGTTCGGGATAGGAGTTAGCCCGGGCACGGGAAACGAGGCACGTTTCGTACTCCGAGTGACAGAACGGGTCTCAATTCCCCAGTCACCGACACTCCGGATTATCCATGACGGAGTTAGGTTTTGCTGTAGCATTCATCTGCATTGCACCCTATATTGAGTTGTGCAATCCGATTCCTCGGCCATCATGCATCGATATGCGTGATTGGTGGCACGAGAATCGAGGCATGCATATATCTGTGAAATACATTGCTATGCCCTTTTCCTGCTCTCTGTTGCAGCAAATTGAGGAATCAGCAACTTTTCGGAGTCTGGTGCGCATTTCGAGAAAAATTGTAAACAGAGGCTAAATTGGGCATCCCAGTGGATTTCTGCGCAAAGGCAATCCGGCATACATCATTCATCAGAAGCGAGGCAGCCCCTGGCTTGCATGCCTATTTAAAGCTTTCTTAGTTAATTAATTAGGAATTTGTATAATATTCGGACTGTATATTCGGACTGTATTATTCTTTTATTTCGGACTGTATTATTATTTATTCGGACCCTCTGCGCGAGGGCATAACTGTAATAAGTGTGGGTGAGTGTGATGTATGTCTTCCAACCCCACGTCTTTCTCCCTTTTATTTACCCGCTTATGATGGTTAGATTAGGGCATATTTCAATTAGCATACAGTATGACAGCATGTTTGCATCATTCATCTGTTTTGCACGCACCGGGCTCGGCGCATCATACAAACTGCATTTGTATTTCAATTCCAAGTTGAATACGTGTTAGTTGTAGCATTCCATATACCATGTTTAGAATAGCCGAGCCTGCTATAGTTGCATTATTGCATGCGTTGCATTAGACATTTCTGTATAATTAGGATCATGCATGATTTCTAATCGGTTTTCTGTTTTGGCTTGGAGTACTCGGTGAGTTTTTATGCTTTAGCATCCTTGCATGCGTGTGAGTGTTGCCATGAATAGCATGCTTACCATGAGGCTATGTGCTTATGTGATATAACTGCCTTGAATGCCTGTGGGTGGAGGTTGAGTTACTTGAATTGGGACAATGTGTTGACTGTTTGTTTTAAAACCCACTAGATAGTGGCAAAATCATGTTTTCTAAGCCCACCTGAGGGTGGCAAATCCACGTCTTAGCCTACCTGCGGGTAGCACCATCAAACCATTTTCAAATAAACAAACATGAAATGTTTTGTTCCAATTCAGGCGACTCAGTCTATACTTGTTTGCTGCGAGCATCACATGGTAACCTAGGCTAATAACCGGAATAAGAGCATACAATGTTTTCAAAAACAGATATCATGGTTAGTAGAGGCCGGTCTTTGACCGGGCGAGCGGGGGTGCTCACGAAGTGACCTTCCCCAATCGTACCCAAGTTCCCGAGCCGAGGCAACTTTGGTGATGACGGACACGTGGCCTTTGGCACCGAGTCAGGGTTTCCTAAATTTCCCAATAAAAAATATTTAGGTGGCGACTCTGTATCTGGCGAAGCAGTCCATGTTTGGCACTTCTTTCAAAATCTGTTTTCAAAACGATTTGCCGGATTTGGACTCTTTGGTTCAAGATTAAGAACCATGACATTTGAGTCCTTCGAACTGTAGTGACCCCAATATGAACAGAACGGGACTTAACCCTCCCGGGGCGTTCGGGGACGTCTACAGTTTCTGGCGACTCTGCTGGGGATTTAGAGAACTTGACTCGAACTCATGATATCTGGTTTTGATTACACTTGTGTGTTTCTTTGCATTGCATTTGCATTGGTGCGCCTAGGAACACTGTGTTGCCATATGCCATTCCCGAACGATTTGCCAGAGGCTTGTCTTGTCAAGTCATGTCCGTAAGGCTGATCGGCTCTGGGCTCTGACAGCATGGGAACACAAACCCCGGTTTTACCGGGGCACCCTTTTTGACCATTCGACCTAGTGCATATTCGGATCCATAGTGACCATTCC
>JAPPVO010000614.1:0-18563 GCA_030407325.1 Camellia japonica | reverse complement strand
TATTTTGCGCACCTCAATCGCACTGTCCTGTGCTTTGCATATCACATCGCACTATCTTGTGCATTTCAAATCACTCACGCTGTTTAACTTATCGCACTATTTTGTGCATTGTATCATTTGCACTATTTTGCGCGTCTCACCTGTACTTGTTAGTGCATTACATTTCACTCGCGCTATTTTGCGCATCGCACTATTTTGTGCACATTACTTGCGTTGTGCATGCATTTTATCGTGCTATCTTGCGCATCTCACCTGCACTTGTTAGTGCGTTGCATCGCGCTATCTTGCGCACTTTACCTACATCACACCGCTTTATGCATTTACCCTACTCACATTGTCTTGTGCACTCTCCGGTCTAGGAGACCTTAAATCCTCTAAAGGTGCAATTCCTTTGGTGTTTGTCGTGCCCGAACGACTTTCGGTGGTCTGGTATAGCCACCTGCCTGTGTTTGCGGTGAGTTCCTAGGAGACCAACTAAGACGGTGGAAACTAGAGTTCGAATGGCTCATGCCTAGAACGCAAAGGTTCGGGATTTCCGGGACTAAAGTCTGGTTTAAATACCCAGGGGTATATCCTCGGCTTGAAATTTGTATGGTAGCCCCATAGATTGAGATAGCATCTGTATGCACCTCAATTCTGGATACTGATCCAACCTAGTCTGTCACCCTGTTGGAGAATAGCGAAAGCTGCGACCATAGTCAGGGAGAAAAGTAGTACCTGTGGTTCAACCAAGAAGAAGCGGAAGATTCTCACATCAGCATAAGGTAGGACATTGCCGAGGTAAGTCATTGCCAATTGCCCCTGTAAGGTACCTCCCTTTTCCTAGCGATCACATTGCGTTTTAGCCACTACATTACAGTGCATTGCATGAATCCTCAATTTTCAAACCGGCTTCGCGTAGCGTGTAAGTCCAATTTTCAAACCGGCTTCGCGTAGCGTGTAAGTCCAATTATCAAAATCTTCCCGCATATCATTTGCATTTTGCCCTTGCCTGCGGGCATGCCTGCGGGCACACATATCTCTGTTTATCTTGTATGATTGTCTAAGTCTTCGGCCTTGTCAAAAATGGGTCGTCTCTGGGCTTTGACATTCACTCCCGTCACTTGTGACTTCCGAGTTCTGTCAAAGAGGGGCAACTGTAGGCACCCCATTTTTGACCGACCTTAAGACTCAGACGTCACCGATTGAGCGCTCGGTGATGTTGCATATTGTGCTCGTTCAGAAGTCTCAGAGTCTCGGCCGTGAGCCCTGCCTCCGGACTTCCGAACCCTTTTCTGTACTTTGCCTCGGTTCGCGAACCAGGCT
Organism: Camellia japonica; assembly: GCA_030407325.1. NCBI lineage: Eukaryota > Viridiplantae > Streptophyta > Magnoliopsida > Ericales > Theaceae > Camellia > Camellia japonica. The sequence goes on along the minus strand of JAPPVO010000614.1, from coordinate 17,258 downwards.
CGGTTTTCTCTGTTTTTGTTCCTGAGGGGAGGGAGAGGTCCTGTAGACCATCTCTCAGTGGCCGTGGGCTACATTTCGTGGCCGTAGGCCATTTTGCCCATTTCGGAGCCCGGTTCCCGGTTTTCGGAGCCATCAGGCCGTGTGCCTCGGTTCGGGACCGCCTAACCATCTCCGATTGCTCTGATTTTTGGCATACATCTTATTTACTCCCTTTTGAGGGACACTGAGGTCTGAGGGACCGACTTCGTGGTCGAACACCACTCCCGGTACCCAACAGTAAGTTTTCGGGGTCCCGAACTGCGCGTTTCGGCCCCCGAACCTTCATTTCGCATCGGTTTGGACTCATTTTTGGTGGAGGCATTATTTTCATGGTTAGGAAGCTTGTAGGAGGGTGGGAGGCCAGCAATTGTTTTGACAACCAACTTTTTGTTTGGTCAAAAGTGGTTCAGCATGAATTCGGGAAGGAGAAAAGTCTGCGCGGCTTCACCGAAATGGGCGTAACTCTTTGCACAAGAGGAATTAAAATATGAGGCCACCACCATTGGAAAGCATACTTCCGGGGCTTCATTTTGCACTCAAAAATCTCCTAAGTCCAAATCCGGGGGGAGGAGATATGGTTGGTTAAAGTCCGGTTGGACTGAATCTGCGCGACTTTACGGAAACTGGCATAACTTTTTCTACAGGAGGAATTTTAATGCAAGGTTTGCGGCATTGGAAAGCTAACTTATGGGGCTTCATCCTAGGGGGTGGCCGGACATTTTTCTCCTGTTGACTGGCCGGCCGGCCACCTGCAACCAAAGTACCTAGCCGGCCTGCTTCCTCAGTGGGGGTGTATTACAGCTGTATATCTGCTTTTCCTCAAAAATATGTGTACCCGGGGGACCCTCTTGGAGGGAAATAAAGGCTCATTTCCCTCCACTTTTGCAAGGACTCCTCTCTCCCTCTCTTGTCAAAATTAGTGTCCTCCCAACTCAAGAGAAGAAGCTACAAGCTTTGATTGGGGCATACATATACATACAACTCCATTTTCTTCAAGTTTTGGGGCCATTTCTTCATCATCTCCAAGCCCTGTCATCACAACTCCATTCCAGCAGCTAGGAGAGCTTTCCAGCAGCTAGGAGGCATCCATTCTTCAAGCAAAAGGGAACCAAGACTTGTCTACAAGGGTAAGGCTCCATTTCTCTCTTTTGCAGCACTTTCTTGCCTCTTTTCTTAAGCCTATTTGCTTATTGTTTTGGGCTCCGACCAGAACTGAAAGGGGCCTTGTTTTGAGCTATTATTCATGTTTGCTCAAGGGCTCAACCCTGTTTGAGCCCTCCATCTTGCACTTGTTTCAATATCCTCTTATATGCCATTATTTTGCATTGAATATTTGGCCTATGTGTGATCTGAATTGGAGCATCTCATGAACTGATATTGTACTTATTTTGAGGCCCTCTTCAACATTGAAGAAGGGCTCAACCTTGTTTTCATGCTCCATATGCCACTTGCTTTGAATCCATTTTTTACCCTGTTTTGGCATGCTATTTCTAGCCTATGAGTGATCTGTTTTCGAGCATAATGTAAACTGTGAGTAGGCCTATTTTGAGCCCCTCTTCAACATTGAAGAAGGCTCAACCTATTTGGCCTCTCTATCATGCACTTGCTTCATAATCTCTCAAATTTACCGTAAGTTTGCATGATTTTTTTGACCTACATGTAGTATGTTTTGGAGCATTTCATGAACTGTGAGTAAGCTTATTTTGTGTCCCTCTACAACATTGTAGAAGGGATCAACCTTGTTGGGGGTCTCCATGTTATACTTGTCATTATACCCCTCTTTGACCCCCATTTCTGCATGCTTTTTTAGTCTTATCTAGCTTCTGTCTTCGGCCATCATCAGAACTGTAAAGAGTCATACTTTGATCTTCTTGTCATATTTCATTAAGGGTCTTTGCTGGTTTGATGAATGTTTGGGGTACCTCATGTTATAGCCTTATGTATCCTAGTTCTTGCATGACATTTTTAGCATGTTTGCATACTGAGTTGGGGGATGTCATCTACTGTAAATGTTCATATTTTTAGTCCCTCATCAGTGTTGTAGAAGGGTACTTTTCCATTTGGGCATCGCATGTATCACTTGCTTCAACACCCCTCTCTTGGCCCGTATTTTTGCATGCTATTGTTGCCCTATCTATGCTTGCTATTTAGCCCCTTTTTGTGACTGAAAAATGCTATTTTGGGGCTGCATTGCTACTGTTTTGCATGTCATGTACCAATTATGCATGTTTAGTATGGCTGTAGGCCATTTCGGGTGCTTAATATTGCATTTCGGGATCATTCCATGTTTCGGGTGCACTTTCACCTCATTTCGGGGCTGTTTTCCCCCACATTTCAATGCCAAAATTCATTTGCATGTTTGCATATCATTTCCATGTCATTTCATGCCTTAGGGCCATCGCCTCGGTTTGCGCGCCCGTGTGCACGCATTTCGAGGCGCTTCATTTTCATCCAACGGCCTCTTATGTGAGTGTGGCTGAGGTTCACTCATGTTAGTGTAAGTCCATTTTGCGCTCTGTATGTCATTTTAGTCTCATCGCATTGCGTATGTCATCGCCTTGGTTTGCGTGCCCGTGTGCACGCATTTCGAGGCGCTTCATTTTCATCCGTCGGCCTCTTATGTGAGTGTGGCTGAGGCTCACTCATGTTAGTGTAAGTCCATTTTGCATTCTGTATGTTGTTTTAGCATCATTGCATTCCTTAATGCCATTGCCTCGGTTTGCGTGCCTGTGTGCACGTATTTCGAGGCATCTCATTTTCATCTATCGGCCTCTTATGTGAGTGTGGCTGAGGTCCACTCGTGTTAGTGTAAGTCCAATTTGCATTGCGTATGCCATTTCATGCCTTAGGATCATCGCCTCGGTTTGCGTGCCTGCGTGCACGCATTTCGAGGCATCTCATTTTCATAGCATAGTGCATGCTAGGATTGTATTTTAGTTGCATTCATGCATATCATGCATATTGCATCGTGTTCGGGATAGGAGTTAGCCCGGGCACAGGAAACGAGGCACGTTTCGTACTCCGAGTAACGGAACGGGTCTCAATTCCCAAGTCACCGACACTCCGGATTACCCATGATGGAGTTAGGTTTTGTTGTAGCATTCATCTGCATTCATCCTATATTGAGTTGTGCAATTCGACTCCTCGGCCATCATGCATCGAGATGCGTGATTGGTGGCACGAGGATCGAGGCATGCATATATTTGTGAAATACATTGCTATGCCCCTCTTCTGCTCTCTGTTGCAGCAAAATGGAGAATCAACAACTTTTCAGAGTCTGGCACGCACTTCAAGAAACATTGCAAACAGAGGCTAATTGGGGCATCCCAGTGGATTTCCGCGCAAGGCAGCCCAGCACACATCATTCATCAGAATCGAGGCAGCCCCTGGCTTGCATGCCAGTTTACAGCTTTCTTAGTTTAATTCGTTAATTAATTAGGGATCTGTATATTCGGACTGTATTATTCTTTTATTTCGGACTGTATTATTTATTTGGACCCTCTGCGCGAGGGCATAATTGTAATAAGTGTGGGTGAGTGTGATGTATGTCTTCCAACCCCACGTCTTTCTTCCCTTTTATTTACCTGCTTACGATGGTTAGATATAAGGCATATTTCAATTAGCATACAGTATGATAGCATGTTTGCATCATTCATCTGTTTTGCATGCACCGGGCTCGGCGCATCATACAAACTGCATTTGTATTTCAATTCCAAATTGAATACGTGTTAGTTGTAGCATTTCATATGCCATGTCTAGAATAGCCGAGCCTGCTATAGTTGCATTATTGCATGCGTTGCATTAGGCATTTCTGTATACTTAGGATCATGCATGATTTCTAATGTAGTTTCTGTTTTGGCTTGGAGTACTAGGTGAGTTTTATGCTTTAGCATCCTTGCATGCGTGTGAGTGTTGCCATGGATAGCATGCTTACCATGAGGCTATGTGCTTATGTGATATAACTGCTTTGAATGCCTGTGGGTGGAGGTTGTGTTACTTGAATTGGGACGATTCATCCACTGTTTGTTTTAAGCCCACTAGATAGTGGCAAAATCATGTTTTCTAAGCCCACCTGAGGGTGGCAAATCCACGTCTTAGCCTACTTGCGGGTAGCGCCATCAAACCATTTTCAAACAAACAAACATGAAATGTTTTGTTCCAATTCAGGCGACCCGGTCTATACTTGTTTGCTGCGAGCATCACATAGTAACCTAGGCTAATAACCGGAACAAGAACTCACAATGTTTTCAAAATAAGATATCATGGTTAGTAGAGGCCGGTCTTTGACCGGGCGAGCGGGGGTGCTCACGAAGTGACCTTCCCCAATCGTACCCAAGTTTCCGAGCCGAGGCAACTTTGGTGATGACGGACACGTGGCCTTTGGCACCGAGTCAGGGTTTCCTAAATTTCCCATTTAAAAAAACATTTAGGTGGCGACTCTGTATCTGGCAAAGCAGTCCATGTTTGGCACTTCTTTCAAAAAATCTGTTTTCAAAACGATTTGCCGGATTTGGACTCTTTGGTTCAAGATTGAGAACCGTGACATTTGAGTCCTTCGAACTGTAGTGACCCCAACATGAACGGAACGGGACTTAACCTTTCCGGGGCGTTCGGGGACGTCTACACCTACTTTTGATAAAGATGAGTTTGCCTCCTCAATTAAATCCTTCACCAAGAAAACCATTTCTCAAAGTTGGGCTCATGTCAAGGGGGAGTCGTCTAGGGTGGGGACTTCTGATGCAGGTGATGATCTCTTAGCAGAGGAGGCCAAAATTGATGCTGCAGCGGCGGGTGCGGAGGAGGCTAATGTCCATCCCCAGATCATTCGTGGCCAGCTACGCCAGTTTGTGCAGTCCATGGTACAGAGGTTAGATCACATGGATGCTCGCCTTGATGCCTTTAATGGCCAGCTCAGACATTTTGAGCAGTCTGCTGACCAGACTACCATTCAGCTTGGACGATCATTTCTCTCCTACAGATGCAATTCCCTCCTCCTCCATCCCAGTGATTCTTGGACAGTTTTTTTTTCTTATTTTCTTGCTTTTTTTTCTCTCATGGACTATATATCTTTTTTTGCTATCTGTTGGTTTGTCTCTCCCGGACAAAAAGGGGGAGTGTTTTTTTGTTTTAGCAACTGGCAACACATAGCTGGACACACATATATGTCAGAAATAGACTTAGTTTTATGCTACTTTGATAGAGACTTAGTTTTGGGATGCACCCTTGATAGATATATGGATATTGTTTTTTATTTTTATTTTTATTTTTTTGTGGCATCCATTGGAGTTAATATTCTATTTCCATAGTTTTGGTTTGTGTTTTTAATAGGTAGCTTGTTCGAGGTGTTATTAAACTAGTTCGGCTGGGTTTTTTGCTTCGTAGTTTTCGTTTTGTTTTGTATTTCTTGTTTCGCTTGGTGTTGTGCCTAATGCGTGTGTTTGTTAGGAAAAAATATTAGAAAGTTTTGTCTGGGAATTGACAAAGGGGTAGATTGTTAGGTCCGTACGTATTGTCAATTCCGCGAACAAACTTGGTTTTCAAAGTTGTATTTTTTTTCCTCTATTTTTGGCTTTACCGCTCGAGCGGTGAAAGTTGCGCTCGAGCGGAAAACCTACACTCTCAGTAGTTTGGCTTGTCTGCAAAAGTACTGGGAATTGTGCTTTTATGCTTGAGCGAACATTCCAGTGCTCGAGCGTATATCCTTGTTCAAAAACACGCATTTAAGTCACACCGCTCGAGCGGCCATTCCTACGCTCGAGTGGTGATCGCGAATCTGACTGCTATAAATCTGTGATTTAATCAGTTTCTAGGGTACGGCTTCCAAATCTTCTTTGAGGGAATTAGGGTTTTCTTCTGGAGCATCTTTGCGAGTTTCTTTGATGTTTGTTTGAGTTTAACTCATAGTTTGATAAGTTTATATCAAAGGATTGTTTGATTGTTGAACACAAGAGTGTTCTTCTTCGGTGGATTCCGGAGATTCAAGCGTGAAGTCTTTGAAGGAGTTCGAAGTTGCTCGTGGTCATTGATTCGACATGGATGTTGTGGATTCAACATCAAGCTGATCAATTCCGAGACGAAGGTGTTGGTGAAAAAGACACGGATTGTTGAAGACAAGTTTACAGAGGTTAGGTAAATTGTTTGGTAAATTTGTGTTCTTTCTTTCTTCTTAGTGGATTGATTAGTGGCGTTACGCCGGTGGTTTTTTATCACAATTGGAGATGCTCCAACTATGGTTTTTTCTATGTAAAAATCACTTGTGTCGATTTATTATTTGAGAAACAACAATCTAAATCACTTTCGTACGTGTTTGATGATTTATATTGTTAGTTTTGGTTGTTTAGGAATTGTTGCAATTAAATCTGTTACGAATCATGAATCACGTGGTTTTTCAAATACTATGCATGAATTTGCAAATATTCTAATTTACCTAGTGTACGAGCACAGAAATAATCTTCTCGTATAATCCTGTTGATCAAGTTTGCACTCCTTCAAACGTCGTCGCTTTGCCACCTGAAAACACAAACGTGAGCTAGCCGGCTGGTGTGTGCCGGAAACCTCTCTGATGCCTAAGTCAGCAAATAGACAATAGACACAAAAGCTCTGTGTATTCCAGAGTAAGAATTGGGATACCTATCCATAAGTCCTGTCATTAGCTTTTATAGATTCTGCCTAGCACAATCCTAGTAGGATTCGAACTCTCCTTATAAGAGTCCTCATAGGAATCACACTCCCAGTGAAGAGTGTCTATCCTGATAATACTCTACTCACTACCAACCAAGTGAGATAGTTTGCACAATCCTAGTAGGACTCTAACTCTCCTTAGCAGAATCCTTCTAGGAGTCTCATGCCCAAGGATAATGCTTATCCTTGGAACACCCTCATCACTGCAAGCCAAGTGAGATGGCCACTCCCTTATGCTCGGATATACATTCCTGACTGACTGAGCTACCTTATCTTGGTCCCCTGCCATTCGAGCCATGTGACCGGAAGCTGATTTACCGAATTGCACCTTGCCGAGCTACACATAGTTCGGCCCTCTCCATTGACAACATCTCAGTCCGATAAAGGACTACCTTCAGATAGCTAGGTCCAGCCCTTAGCAACCCATCTCTAACCGACCTAGTGTCTTCTTAGCCCAAGACCGAGCTACATCAGATCTTATCTCGGCCCATTGTGCAGCCTAACTTCCAAAAAAGACTTTTCCTAGCTCGGCTCAATTTGTTCACAAATTACCCTCTCACCTAGTTTGCATACAAGTTCTACAACAATCAACACAACCCTCCACCGGTTGTCAAAACAATTAATCTCTATTCGAAATGTAAATTTCAAGAGACAATATACAATAAGAGAATAGTCAAGCTCCCACCTAGAAAACAATCATCATCTAAGAAAGTTGATAAGAAAACCAGCTGCTTGGGAGCAAATGGCTACCATCTTTAGCAGTGACTGATCAGACTTTCAACTCTACCATCCATCAACATTCAAGTAAGGCTTTTACCATCCTCTTTGACCTTTCTGATTTCAACTCGGTTTTGTGATTTGAGGGAAGCCAAGAGTGGGAGCTAGTCTTGATTTTCCCATTTAAAATTTTTCGCACTCCACCTATTTGATAAAATCCCTCAGTGAAAATGTATTGGCACATGGAGGAAATTAAGGTTGTATTCCGGTAGTGAGGTAGCGGGTAGGAGGTGGAGCTCAAGGCAAGGAAGCTAAGCATACTATATTTGTGGATAATTTACCAACAACTATGGATGCCAAAACTCTGTTCAAACTTTTCACTCAGTTTGGCATAATAAAGAATGTCTTTATACCCTTCTTCAAAAGAAGGACAGTGACAAACTCAAGATTTGGATTTGTGAGATTTGATTTCCCTGTAGCAGCAGACATTGCCATTCAAAAAGCGAATGGTCTATTGGTAGATGAAAGGGTGCTAGAAGTTAAAAAAGCTACCAATGACAAGAGCAACAGAGATGAACAGAGACAGAGATGAAATTCCTTACATAGGCCTAAGATCATTCGTTGAAGTATTAAAAGGGGAGACACCCACTACGGCTGGGAAAGCAAGTTTGACCATAAAAGCCAATGAAGATGGTCATGGATGGCTCTATAATAGTGCAATAGTCAGGCTTAATATCGAATACTCTACTATTAACATTGAAAATGTCCTGAAGGAGAAATGTTTGGATTAGGTAATGGTCAGAAAAGGGAGAGGACGAGATAGTATTAACCTTTAAATCGCAAGAGGAGCTGAAATCAAATATTTGCAATATCAAAAAACAGTTTAAGGAATGGAGTCAGTTTGTGGTGGAATGGAAGCCAGGATTTTATCTTGACCAAGAAAGATGTGTATGGTTGAGGTGTTTTGGCATACCCTTAAAATCTCTGGAATAGGGGCACACTCAACAACATTGGAAGTATGTGGGGTACTATTCTTAGCTTGGATGGAGATATTTGTCAACCAAAGTTCTTCTCCCATACCAGAATCAGAGTTGCTACATCTTGTATGGAGATTATTAACAAAACTTTATTTTTGGAGTGCAAGGGTAAACTATATCCCATTCTTGTGTGTGAAGATCATTTAGCAGAATTTAGTAGCATGAAGTACAATGGCTTGGAAGAGTGCAGCTCCAACAAAATCTGTGGTAGTGTTGTGGAAGGATCAATTCCAGAGAAGTGTTACAAGGAGGAGGTAAAAAGTGTGATAGAGGTAAACACAGTTGTTGAGGAGTCAAAGTGGAATGAAGGTTTTAGCAGAGAAAATGAAGTATGTACCACGAAGGTAGAACAAAGGACAGGGCCTAATGATTGCCATTTGGAGAGGAGGTAAACACAGTTGTAGAGGAGACCATGTTAGAGGAGTCAGTGCACAAACCAAAATTTAATGTTGAGCAAGTCTTTACACTTGGTTTTATCATAAGCTTCAGTGGATCTAGAGATGGAATTGGGCTTGGTATCAATCTTGAAGTGGATTTGGCCCAAGCACTCAGTAAGAATTTAAATGGGAGGGGATTTCTAAGCCTAAATCATTCAGGCTTAGGTAAGCAACCTGCTTCTGTCCCAAAACTCCTGCGGAATGAGAAGAAAAAAAGAAAGAAGAAGGCTCAACTAGAGGGGTTCACTAGCTTTGCTAGACTTCGCGGGTATAAAACTGCAGCAGTCAGCAAGCACACTTCTAAGTCTATCATCTTCAAACCAGCAGCAGCTGCGATAGCATGTTCAGATCTGTTTGAGGGTGTTACTTGTCCGAACAATATTCTCCTCAATGAAGCTAAAGCCACTATATAATTGGGAAAATCTCTTAGCATCAATTTCAATAGGACAAAAGATGATGTTCTGAACAAGATTATTGAGCTAGAGCTAAAGGACAAAGACAGATCCAAACAGGAGGGTTAGGTCTAAGAAGATGTAGGATGGCAACAAGTAAGCATTGCTGGAGCATTCAGTGCGTTCTAAACAACTATTGAGCTAGTTTTTGGGTGGTGGCAACAAGTGTTTGTGGTCATGAGAGCTAGTGTTGGTTTCTCACCAACACTTTGCTTGGTTTCCTTTTTTTTCTTTTTTCTTTCTCATCCTTATTGATGTATTCTCAAATGTAATGTATGGTTTCTTCATCAATAAAGATTTTCTTTGCTGATTAAAAAAAAAAGAAAAAAAGAAAGAAAGACAGAGAATAGTCAACAATTCCTATCAATATCAACATAATAAATAATTATCATCCTCTCTCAAGAGGTCAATGTCTTCAATTTAATCAATGTTTAAAAGAAACCCAAAATTTCCAATGTTCTCAACAACATTTTCCTCAATCTCATCCTATTGAATACACACTTTTAATTTCACATTATTCATAAAACATAAGTTTTAACACTTGTAATTTCTCATAAATTTAACCATAAAAATTTCAAATTCAACATCTCAAGTTTTTAGGGTTTTATCAAAATTTGGGGATTTCTCATTTTAAAAATACATTCCTTAATTCCATTAGTCATAAAATAACCATACTCAACTAATAGGAAATTTTTAAAAAGAATTTGAGAACTTTCCCCTTTTTATACAATAAATACATCTTTAACAAAAACTCTAATTTCTTCAAGTGATATACTATCAAAATATCACATAATAATGCTAAAACACATGCACAAATGTTTAGAAAATTACTACCTCAAAAGCTAGAAGAGAAGACAATCAAAAACACCAATTTTTGACGTTGCTAGATTTTGATCTCCATTACAGATCTGTTCAACAACAACAACAGTTTTTTTTATTTGTCCACTCTCGATTTTTATTTATTTATTTTTATCTCTATTTGTCCAAACTTTTTTTTTATTTGTTGCAATCAACAACAACAACAACAACAACAATCTATATATGTGCTCTCCTCACCATCTGTGATCCCAATCTAACATACTGATCTGAACAACTCTGGAAAAAAAATTGGGGGAAAAAATCTGTTGGGTTGCTGAGAAAAAATCTGTTCAATTTTTCCATAAATCGATACACTATAATGAGATGTTCAAAGTAATGATAATGCTTGGAAAATCTTGGTGGCTGGTGGCCAAACTTTCAACATTATCATGCTGAAAATTAGACTTTATTGGTGGTTGGTCGCTAAACTTTCAACATTATCATGCTGAAAGGAGTTGCCAAATCATTTGCATCAAATCTGGGTTTTGCAGCGTTTACAAGTGCAATTTTACATGGGGGAGACATTGGATCTTCCATTTTCAATTATCAAATGCACACATTTAAACATAATTGTTATACAAAATTTGTCACTAAAACAACATGAAAGCAACATGCTTGAGCAATCATATCATTCATAATAAATTTTATGTATGAATTTTATATTTATATGGCATTACTCATTTTATTTTCCAACAGTGCCCTTTTGAAAACCTTATCAATGAAAACAGCTCTGCAATTTGTAGTGCTAATAGTGTTTTGTTTATTTCTTGGTCTAAAACCAAAAATGACACAAAAATACAAAGGCAGTTTTTTTTTTTTTTTTAAACGAAAATACAAAGATAGTTAGGTTCATATAATATGGTCATTCCCCAACACAAAGTCTGCTTTCTATTCTAGGAATTGGAAGAGGTTATGGTCTATTTTTCAAAACATGGGGACTTTAATATAATTGCAGATCCAGTGGCAATGATTGTGGAATATATATTTTAAAAAATAATAAATTATCTGTTTATATTCAATCTATAGAAAATTTGTAGCTCAAAGTAATCTTGGATTGGATTTATATGTAGTTTTACAATTTATGATGAAAGTAAATGTATTACTTCAAGAGCTAAATGATTATATTTGTGTATTTGTGTAAATGGTTTGTTAATATGAAAGGATATGTGCAAAATGACATTCGTTGTACATATGTTATACCCTTTCTCCCCATAATCTTAAATTTCCTTAAGCTTTGTCTTATTTTCTAACTCTCATTTTCATGTTCTGTTTTCTTTTGTCGCAGGTCCTCAATTTCACCATCTTTAAATAGAAGTAAAGGTATACCTCCCTCCCTCCTAGCAATAGCACTGACGGGTGTGCTAATTTATGTGCGTTTCTTTGCTTTCTAATTGATAGCAAGGCACTGGTGGGTGTGCCAATTTATTTATTTGCTTGTATTTTATTTCTTTTAATTGATAGTATGGCACTGGCGGGTATACCACTTTATTTCTTTGCTTTCTTTTAATTTATGGCAGGGCACTGGCGGGTGTGCCAATTTATTTATTTGTTTTCTTTTAATTGATAGGGGGGCATTGGTGGGTGTGTCAATGTATTTATTTGCTTTCTTTTAATTGATAACAGGGCACTGGCGAGTGCGCCAATTTATTTATTTGCTTTCTTTAAATTGATAGTAGGGCACTTGCAGGTGTGTCAATTTACTTGTTTGCTAGTATTTGTTCTCTTTTAATTGAAAGCGGGACAATGGCGGGTGTGCCGCTTTATTTCTTTGCTTGTATTTGTTCTATTTTGGAACCATATTTTTGCTTCAATCTTTTTGAACAACAAGAAGTATAAAAACCAAAGCATAATTTTTCTTTTTATGTTTTTTTTTTCTATTTTTTTTTTAATCAACAATTATGTTAGACTTATTTATTTTGATGATTTATTTAATTATGTTTTTAGTTTATTTGAAAAAGAAAAATATAATCAAATTTTTTTTTGATGATTTATTTGAAAGAGAAAAATAGAATCAACATTTATTTTGATGATTTTATGTTTTAATTTATTTGAAAAAGAAAAATAGAATCAAAATTTATTTTGTCCCATTATTTCTTACCTAAAACTTTCATCCTAAATGTTGTTAGAATGTATTTAATATTTGATTAAATCAGAGGTTCAAACAGCCCAAAATAAAGGTTCAAACAGCCCAGCACAGCAGCAGGCCAAAAGATTCAAGCAGAAGATATTCAAATTAGTAATGATGGAGTGGAAGATATTCAAATTAGTAATGATAGAGTGGAAGATATTCAAATGAATACAACGGCTATAAACGGCTATAAATTCAAATGAATACAACGGCTATAAATGGCTATAAGTTTCATTATATATACCAAAGCCTCTAATGTAAACAAGTTACAAAAAAAGCCAGAAAATATTCTTTGATCTATAATCACTCACATCTATTCTCTGAAAAATTCTCTGAGAAGTGTTCTTCAATTTTTGTTTACATCCTCTTTCAGAAATTATACACTGAGACGTATAGCTTTAAGCCTATCTTTCCTGTATGAGGTTTACAGAAAAACCAGAGCTTCATTTTTATATCTATCTTTGAGAAATAATTCTTGTAGTTTTCTGTGAAAGCAAAAAATCTTCTTTTCAACCTTATAAGAGTTCTTGACTTAGAAAATCTGTGTAAAATCCATGGAGGATTGCTCCATTTGTAAAGAAGTTGCTAACACCCCCGTGAAGCTAGAGTGTAGACGTCCCCGAACGTCCCGGGAGGGAAATCCCATTTTGTTCGTTTGGGGCTCACTACAGTTCAGGACTCAATGTCACGGTCCTGTATCTAATCTCGTAGAGTGCAATGCAAGACCGATGAATCATCAAAGAGTCCAAATCCGGCAAATCGTTTTTGAAAACAGATTTTTTGAAAGAAGTGCCAAACATGACTACTTTGCCAGATACAGAGTCGCCACCTAAATATTTTATTTTGGGGGAATTTAGGAAACCCTGACTCGTTGCCTAAGGCCACGTGTCCGTCATCACCAAAGTTGCCTCGGCTCGAGAACTTGGGTACAATTGGGGAAGGTCACTTCGTGAGCACCCCCGCTCGCCCGATCAAAGATCGGCCTCTACTAACCATGATATCTAGTTTTGAAAACATTATGTGCTCTTATTCCGATTAATTAGCTAGAATTACTATGTGATGCGCACAGCAAAACAAGTATAAACTAGATCGTCTAATTTGGAACAAAGCATTGCATATCTTTTTGTTTGGAAATGTTTTGAAATTTGCTACTCGCAAGTAGGCTAAAATACGGATTTCAATGAATTATCCCAATTCAAGTAATCCAACATTCACCCACAGGCATTCAGGCAGTTTATCACATAAGCATATAGCCACATGGTAAGCATGCTGTCATGTTAACATTCACACTCATGTGAGATGCTAAAGCATAAATACTTACATTATATTCCAAGCCAAAACAGAAAACTTGTTAGCAATCATGCATGATCCAAGTCCATGTTAAGTGCCTAATGCATCGCATACAAAATGCAATCTAGAATAGGCTCGGCTAATCCTAGGATGGTATGTGGAATGTGACAAGTAATACGTATTCAAGTTAGATTTGGAATACTTATGTAGTTAGCATGTTGCGCCGAGCCCGGTGCATGCAAGACAGATGAATGAATGCACACATGCATAGCATAAGGTATGCTAATTGAAATATGCCTTAAATCTAACCATTATAAGCAGTTAAATAAAAGGGAGAAAGAAAATGGGGTTAGAAGACATGCACACACGCACGCACACTTATTACAATTGTGCCCTCGCTCGGAGGGTCCAAAAGAATAATACAGGCCACCTAATTAACTAACTCACAAGCTAATTAATTATTACATAACCAAATGAATAACTAGCTACAACTAATTATTACACAACTTAATTAATTAACAAATTAATTAACTGATTAATGAATGACAACAAGCAAGTAGGGAAAGCAGTAAACGGTGCTATTCCAGCTCTGTTTGAAGAAGGGAGGCATGCATGCTCGCTTCGGTTCTTCGCCTCGAAACGCCTTCTGGTTGCTCTTTAGAGGCTCTGTTTGCAGGGTGTCTTTCAGTGCTTGTTGCTGAAACTTACCAAAACACTGCAGAGGAAGTCACCAGTGGCCTGCCGGCCATGGAGGGAGATCTGCCGGCCAAAGATGGTCCATTGCCGGCCAAGGGTGGCACACTGCCGACCATCAGTGGCAGGCTGCCGGCCACTGGTGTGCTGTGACACCAAACTGCAACGAAGCACAAAATAGAGAAAATTGAGGATTTCCCAAGGACATGTACGCACCATGGCACTCCAAATCACCTCAAAACATCAAGGGAGAGGCCAAGTCGGATCCACGACCATCAATCACGCATCCCGATGCATGATGGCCAAAGATCCAACTTGTGCAAATCAATATGAAAATGAATGTACAAATAAAGCAAGTAAAGCCTAGAACTCTATCATGAATCATCAAGAGCTTCGGCGACCGAGAATTGAGACGCGTTCCATCACTTCAAGTATGAAACGCCCCTCATTCCTCGTGCTCAGATTAATACTTAATCCAAGCAATGCAACATATAAGCATGGCAAACATGCAACATGACCTAAGTATGCAAACATGCAACTAACCCAAGCATGCAACAAGCGTATAAGCATGATGTGAGGCAACAATCTTGGACAACATGACAAAATGCAACATGAACATGTGAGCATGCAAGGTATGCGAAGCTAAACAAGTATGCGACAACATACGAAATGAAACAAGCATGCGACAACATGGTAAGATGGGCTTACACCAAAGATGGACGGCTCTCAACTAGGTCCAAATCAGTAGCCAAAGTGATGGATTGATGGCATGAAAAGCATGAAAAGGCAAGGCAAACATGCATGCCAAATGGCTCAAGTATTAAGGCATAAAAAGGACAACTCTTAAGCACACTTAAGGAGCAACAAACATGGATATGTGGCAATGGAGTAGGCTCTGAAATATCATGTAAAGTGATGCCAAATCAACTCAATAATGCAAGCAAAGCATGTTAGGATGCTCAAAGCTCAAAGTAAGCAAAGGGACTTAAACCATGGCCATACAAGGCAAGCCCCAAGGGGCCGGGGGGACCTAAAATAGTCTTAGGGTAGGTCAAAGCAAGACCAAAACCAAGCTCAAAGCTAGCCAACATAGGCTAGAACACAAAGCTACAAACAAGGATCATGCAAGGCTTTAAAGAGGCAATGCACTACACCTATTGAAACCAATCATGGCAAGGCTTGGACAACATAAAACAGAGTTACATCATGGTATAATAGGGCCCAAAATTCACTGAAATGATGAGCCAAAGGCTTAGGCTAAGTGGCATGCACAAAAGCTCATTCTTGAGGCACAAGCTCTATAAAGCATTCAAGGCATGTCAAATGCAAGTGTATGACAACATTTCATGGACTGAAATAGCATATGGAATGAGGGCAAAGCATGCAAACATCACATGTATGGCATGGTAGGGGCCTCAAAACCCAAGACTAGCCTAAGTATTTACACTATAGCTATACAAAGCATGAGTGATATGGCCATGGAAGCCTAAAACAGTCCAAAGACAGCCCAAAATAAGCATAAAATCATGTTTAAGCCAAGCCAAAATATGCTAGTATAATGAGTCAAAACATCATGCACAAATGGCTAGTAAACAAGATTTGTTCTACACCAATATAGAGCATGCAAAGGATGGTCAAACCAACTATGGATAAGGTCATGACATGCCAAATGATGACCAAAAACATGCTGAAATGTAAACCAAACAAGCTAAATGACATGGCATGGCATGGAGCATATGAAGCTAGTTTAGGGGATTTACATTACAAGTGCATCATGCAAGCATGGAGTAACAAAACCAACCCAAAACAGGTTCATGGCATGGTAAAACATCACCAAAAATGGACTGAAATGGACTCAACAAAAGCCAAGCACACATGCTACTTTGATGAGCTATGAATGGAGTTACACTACACATGCTAGATGCAAGCAAGACATGACCAAACCAGCCTTAGACAGGGCCAAGGTAGGTCCTAGAAGTCACAAAAAGAGGCCTGGACCAAGCCTCAAAAATGCATAGAGGGATGGTCCTTTGGAAGGCCGAAAATGCAAGCAAAAAGGAATACAAAGACAGGGGACTACCCCCTCTGATTTAGGACCTCAAAACCACACCTCTACCACTGAAATCCCATTGGATTTCAATGGTGGGAAGGCCAAACCAAGGCTAGCTCGGAGGCCTCCAAATATGGCTTAAAACAAGGCCAAACAAAGCATGCAAGGGGGCTACACACCCCAAACAGCAAAATGACCTTAACCAAACTTAAAAATCACTTAAAAACAAGACTTTTTCCAATTATAAGCAAAGCCTAAATCAATATGCAAAGAGGGCTAAAGCAAGGTGCAAGAAAGTGCAAAAATGGGGAAAATGCTCACCCTTGAAGACCCTCTTTGAAACCAGCAATTTCAGGGGGTGGAAGCTTGCTTTCAGACCTCAAGAAGACCTCCCAAGAAGCTTGATTCAATGGTGGTGGTGTATCTCTATGTGTTGTAGTGTAAAAGTGCAAGGAAATCCAACTTCAAGGCACAAAACACAAGCAATATAAAGAGAAAGGGAGTTTTTGCTCTTCAAAAACTCAGAACCCTGTCTAAGGAAGAAGCCTCTTCCTTATATAGAGGAATGAAAACCCAAAGCTTCTTCAAGAAGCTTTGCAAGGCCTTCATCCCTCCATACACGTGTATGGAGGGAAGCAAACAAAAATCCAGCTGGCTCAAAAGATCTGGAGGAAAACCAGCTGAGATAGGGGGGGTGCCGGCCATCAGTAATGGCCGACAGTGGCACACTGATGGCCGACAGGGCTTCATCAGTGGCCGGCAGGAACAAAGCCATGGCCGGCAGTGCCATGCCATGGCCGGCAGTTCACCAAGAGGGCCACTCTGAAAGGACCAAATCAGTGTCCAAAAATGAGGCAGAAAGGATACAAGGTCCGG
>JAPPVO010000613.1:0-39039 GCA_030407325.1 Camellia japonica | reverse complement strand
TAATATTGTTGAACTTAAGAGCTTTACTTATGTCTTAAGTTGGAAAACATTGAGAATGTTTTGGTTTAATATTAGTAGTTTGAAACTGGCTTCATAATGGAAGTGGAATGTCACATTTTTAGATTGAATGTGTTTTATATATCATGGAATTTAATATGATATGGAAATGGAAATCACGTATATTGAAATTGTTAAGATTGAAAGGAAAAAATGCATAATGTTGACGCAAGTTGTAATATATGTTATTGTATATACATATTGTGAGATGCCTCTTGATGAGAGATGAGATGACCGGTATTGGGTCAAGTTGTTCATTATTGTAATGTCATATTGATAGAATTTGAGAAAAACGTGTTTTCAAAAACTTATGCTTAATTTCGGGGACAAAATTCTTTTAAGGGGGGGAGGTTATAGCGACCCCGGTCTTTTTCCTTGAGATTGTTGTATCCGGACTTAAGTTCCGTGGATCCAGGCATTTGTATTGTTGTTGTTGTTCTTTAATTCTTTAATTTTGAGTTATGGGTTGAGTTGGGCAGGGTTGTTACAGGTTGGTTGGGTTGGAAACCAAGTGTTGCTGTCCAGAATTTTGGACCTTCGCTCGAGCGAGGAGTTGGTCGCTCGAGCGAGCTGTTGTTTTTGTTCTTCGCTCGAGCCAAGGTTTGGTCGCTCGAGCGAGAGTCTGCGTCTGGGCTTAGGACCTGAGAGATGTGTTTCTTGGCTCGAGCGAGCATTTCTTCGCTCGAGCGAGCGAGGTGTATGTTTTCGAGTTCTTCGCTCGATCGAGCATTTCGTCGCTCGAGCGAGCTTCTGGGTTGCAGACCTGAAGCATCGAGTTTTTGGCTCGAGCGAGCTTTTCTTCGCTCGAGCGTGGATTTCTTGTGTCTGGTCGCTCGAGCGACCATGTCTTCGCTCGAGCGAGCCTGTTCAGTTTAAATAGGCAGCATCGGATTTTTTTATCAGTTTTCTATCTCTTTTTGTTTCCAAACCCTAGGTCCGACCCTTCCATCTCCCTACACACCTTCTACCCTAGGTTTCATCTAGTATTAGGGTGTTTCTACCCTAGATCCTTTATTAAAAAGTTAGAGGGGGTTGAGGGCTTCAGTTTTAATCTGAATAATTTGGGTTTTGGAGCACTTTGGAGTTTGGGTCAGCATCTTCGTCTTCTCTTTTGGGTTATTTCTTCGAGGTAGGGATTTCCTACTCCAATGTATACGTGTTGTTCTAAGTTTTGGTATTTTAATATGTTGGGGTAGTTTGGTAATTTTGGGAAAAACCCTAGTTGTTGTATTAAATTGAATTGTATGTTTAATTTAAGGAAAATTGGGGGAAATTAGTTGAAGTCATGAGATTGAGGAATTTATTGATTAAATGGGGTAGTTGATTAATTTAATCATTTACCTATTGAATTGTTGATTTATTTATTTCCAGTTTAGAAATAACTGTTTTGGGCTATCGGTGGAGGATAGTCATGATTGTTGTAGACATTGCATGTGGATTAGGGATAACTGGAACTAATCACATTGTTTTAGTCATTAACTTTGACTGTTGAATTAATACAGACATTAAATGTATTGATTGTGTGTTGTATATGTTATGTGTTTACATGCATTGCATTGTTTGGGAGGAGATAGGGATGTACTCCACGGTTTAGGGGAAGATAGGTGATGGACCTCTAAACCGGATTTTGTTGGGAGGAGATAGGGGATGGACTCCATTAGCATCACTATTATGTGTGCTTATTTATATTGAAGTGTTTTTATTGATACAACACTAAAATGTGTATCAATCTGGAAGTATGAAGTGTTTTGATATGAGCCTGAGTCTCATTTGTGTTGTTGATATTGGACGTAATGTGAATATGCTTTATAGTTCACAGTTGTAAGTTTGGTCAGGTTCTGAGCCATAATGATAATAATGGAAATTGATAAGTGTCATAGACATTAGTGTCTTAGGACTGTATGTTGACATAAATGATTATCATGGTTAACCATCTATTGAATGCTAGGACATTATTCAATGCTTATATTTGGTTTAGTATTTTCCTACTGGGCTGTGGCTCACCCTTCATGGGAACATCATTTTCAGGTTCAGGTGATAAGCTACCTCCAAGGACTTAGCTTGGAAGGACTTGGATTTGAAGATTAGATTAGTTTTCCGTTTTTATTTGAATTACATGTAAACATTCAAGCCTAGGGCTTTATTTGTATTTGAGTTAGAACTCATATTTTTGTGTCAAAGTGTTTGCTTGGCAAGATGTAAGCCTGTAGGGCATTTATTATGATGTTACATGTAATGTTTTCATTTCGTAATACTCTGATGATTGAGATAATGCCATGTTTTCTTTTAATAATGCGAGTCATTGTTATATGTATAATGGGTTATTTTTGAGGGCTTGTGTATCCGTTATGTCGTGAATGTGAAATGCAAGCGAACCTTTTGTATTTAATCCTTTTATTATATATGTGATGTTGGAGGGATTATTGTCATTGATTGGGTGAATGTTGATTAACGTGGGTGGTTCATGTTGTATTATTTCGGGGCGTTACAATTAGGGAAAACTGAAACTAATCACATTGAATATGTCATTGAATATAACGGTTGGAATAATACAGCAAATGTGTGTATTGATTGATCATTGTATATGATAAGTGTTTAAATACTTTGGCTATGTATATTGTTTGGGAGGAGATAGGGGATGTACTCCATGGTTTGAGAGGAGATAGGAGATGGACTCTAAAACCTATTTGGGAGGAGATAGGGGATGGACTCCACTGATACAGCAAATCTGTGTATCACTTGAAATATGGAAGTGTTTTAATATGTGTTATAGTCTCATTGATTTGTTTGGCCAGGTTCTGAGCCATAATTATGAATCGAAATTGTATAAGTGAAGGAAACTGAAATAAAAAATGGATGTACTTGATGTTGAATTGAAAAGTGTTGTAAGTTGGTTTATAAGTGTCAACTATATATCAAATGCTATTGTTTTAGTTATTTCTCATACTTGGTTTAGTATATCTCTACTGGGCATTGGCTCACCCTATATGGGACATCATTTTCAGGTTCAGGTGATATGCCACCTTCAAGGACATAGCTTGGGAGGCTTAGAGGCTGAAGATCTTTTTTTTTGTTGTTTACCTTTTGTGTATTACATGTAAATTCAAGCCGAGGGCTTAATGTGTATGAGTTAGTATTCTCTTTTTTTGTAACCAAGTGTTGGCTTGGAAAGTTGTAAGCCCGTAGGGCATTTACTTTTGTTGTCAACATATAATACTTTTGTGATAAATACTCTGATAAATAGATATACACTTTATTCTCTTGAATATATTGTCAATTTCTTGTATCATAAGTGTATGAATTATGGGTTTATTTTGAGGGCGTTACATATTGTGTTTTGTTTTTTGGTTTTTTTTTTTTCCTTCAAATTATAGAATTATTAACATGGGATATTTTCTGTTGACCTCAATTCAAGGTCTCCTCAAATAATACAAATTAATTCTAAGTCTACAATAATAAATTTGAGATATAGAATGCAAGGTGTCATGAATGTGAGAGTGAGGCACTATCACAACTTGTAGTCAAGGTGGGCTTTGCAGTTGATAGGTGTGGTGTAACGCCCTCAAAAAAATACATAAGTCCCATCATTTTAGACATGCAATGGTATAAAGAAATCAACACCTTTCCATTCATCAGAGTAGTTCTTACAACAGTATTACATGTTAACAACAAAAGCAATTGCCCTACAGGCTTACAGCTTTCCAAGTTAACACTTGGTACACAAAAGAAGAGTACTAACTCTATACAAAATAAGCCCTTGGCTTGATATACATGTAATACAAACAAAATAATCAAAAGAAAGTCTTCGACTCTCAAATCCATCCAAGCTAAGTCCTTGGAGGTGGCATGCTACCTGTACCTGAAAATAATGTCCCATATAGGGTGAGCCAATGCCCAGTAGAGATATGCTAAACACAGTATGAGCAGTAACTAAGACATTAGCAATTGATAAATGTTTAATTCCCATAAATCAATTCATAACCCATTTCCATTACATGACCACTATGTTCATCTTTCATTTCATTTTCCATTCCTCATCATTTTTCCCAATTTACATCAACGGCTCAGAACCTGGCCAACCACTTATATGAGGCAATGACTCATATTAAACGCTTCCCGTTTTACAATAGATAAACATACTAGTTGTATCAACCTCTCAACAGATAAGCATACAAGTTGTATCCACATTTCTACAGATAAGCATATTAGCTATATCAACACTTCCAAAGATAAGCCTATGAGCTGTATCAATACTTTAACTGACAAGCATATTAGCTGTATCAGTGGAGTCCATCCCCTATCTCCTCCCAAACAACATCCGGTTTAGAGGTCCATCCCCTATCTTCCCCTAAACCGTGGAGTACATCCCCTATCTTCTCCCACACACACAACGTATATACACATAAGTCATATACACAATCAATCAATACATAACGTTAATGTATTCTTTCAACCGTCATACTCTATGACATACCCAATTGATTAGTTTTAGTTTGCCTAATCATCATGCATTGTCTACAACAATCAAAACTACCCTCCACCGGTAGCCCAAGCAATTATTTCTAAACAAATAATAAAAGCTCCAACAGACAAAATATCAATGTTTTTCAAAAGTGAGCGATTAATAAATCCAACTCCACCATTTTACAATATAATGAGTCAATTTCATTATTTCTAGCTCAATCCCATATAACCACAATTATCCCAAATTAATTATACCAATTAATTTATACAACAAATTAGGGTTTTCTACCCCATTTTCCAACAAGAACCCAATGGTCCATAAATCAACAACTAGCCACAATAACACCATTTTGAAGCCCAAAATACACATTTAAGAACCCAAAATGACAAACCCCTATTACACATTTCGAAACCCTAAATCCCAAAATCAAACCATTTAACCAAATGCTCAATAATCTAGGTTACAACCCATAAGAGTGAGTAGGAATCCCTACCTCAAAAGATGAAACCCAACGAAGAAGATGACGAAAATGAAGGTGCACCAAATCCCGAGATTCTTGGATCAAAAGTTAGCCCACGACGATCAACAACCTTTTTGTAAAGGCCAAAGGTTTGGAAAACACTCTAGCTAGATCAACACTTAGAGAGAAGTGAAAACTTTAGAGAGAGAAGCTCTCAAATGGAGTTTTTGAAAAGTAAGAGAGAGAGTGAGGATGAAAAAGTGATTTAGAAATGCCCAACTGACTTCTGTTATACGACATTCCCGCTCGAGCGGAGAACACAACGCTCGAGCGTAAAGAACAAATAACTAGGTCCGCTCGAGCGCCAAGACACAATACTAAAGTACATCCGCTCGAGCGCGAAAACCAGTCCGCTCGAGCGTGGATTTCCCCCTCCTAGAACTTACACCCAAAAGGTACTACCCGCTCGAGCGCCAACAATCCCGCTCGAGCGCGACACGCTCGAGCGCAGGAAACCCGCTCGAGCGCAGAAAACACACCTGCAGAAGTTTTGTAGGGATACAAAATACTGGAAGAGTGATTATCCCGCTCGAGCGCCAAAACCCCCGCTCGAGCGGAGAAGCAACAACAAAGGCCCCGCTCGAGCGCCAAAAGCTCTGCTCGAGCGGACATGCCAAAATCTGGGCAACTAGTTTTGGTTTCTAAGCCCAACCAACCTGTTTCAAACCTGCCCAACACAACCCAAGACTCAAATACAAGGAGTAAAGGATGTAAACAAGATATACACAACAACCAACTCCACGGAACCTAAGTCCGGATGCAACAATTAAAGAAAAGGAAAACCGGGATCGCTATATGTGGATTACAATTCGAATTTGGCGACTTTTAAAATGTTGAATAAAGTTTTAGAGTACCTAATTACTATATTAATTTTATTAAGGACATTTAAGTTTTGCAATAGATGAAATTGCACTATTATAAAGCTCAAGTGAAAGGAAATTCTAACAAGATTTTAAAATAAAGCCAAATTACCATTGAGACCACCCTCGTTAAGAGGTGGGATTGAATTCATCTAATCTTGAGTGTGAAAATTAATCTTAATGAACATAACATATATATTGATAAATTGTATTTATCAGTAGTTTGAATATGTAGAGTTTTTCAATTCTAAGACCCATACAATATTATAATTGAATAATAATTATATGGAATAAGGTTTGATAAGGAGACAACATTAGATAAGTTTAAAGGTGATCCTTGCATAAATTAAGACTAACTATTTTCATTGGACTAACGTGTGATAAGGAGGCCCACATTAGACTGACTTGAGGGTGATCCTTTAATTAATTAAGTCCAACCCTTTCATTGTAATTTCATAGACTAACGTGTAATATAAGGAGGTCTATGTTGGGTGGTTCTTTAATCAATTCAATCCAATCCTTTCATTTAAATTTCATGAACCAATGCATGATAAGGAGTTCAACGTTAGACAAACTTGAATACTTATGGAATACTTTTCTTTAACTTGAGGTATCTTCATAAGTAAAAATTCAGTTTAATAGTATCACGTAATTATTAATATGTCATATAATTATTTAATAATAAATCATCGTATAACATTAATGAAATTTATTATTTAAATGTAACTGCCATCCAAACAATTTAATAATTACAACATATGCACAATGGAGTTTTGGTGATCCTCATTATTTCAATGTAACTATCATCGAATATAATTCATTAACCACTATTTTTACGAAAATTATTAGATATTCATAGAGTACTATGATAATGTCTTCATCCATATACTAAACTAGTTATATTTTGTCTCCTAAGTATCTAAGAAAGATGAGTCAGTATGTTCTATTCGTAATTTTTTGTACTACGTAATATCACGTAAATAATATCACAGGATACTCTGAGAGTAAGGAATAGTTACCCACTTCAACTATATCCACATAATCAATTGAGGAAGAATTAGCTGAGTTGGCAATCTTGTACATTCTGAAATTATAGGTAGGATGGTCCATCATTGCAAAGGGTAGATTGACTATTTATTCCTTTGTTAGGGGGTCTTGTTTTACCTGTTTATTCATTCCTAATTATGGGCCTTTCTGGTTTTTTAGCAGTAACTGTTGATATTGGACTTGAATGGATGTTTTTGCAAATTTTTTTTATATAGTTGATTGTCTAGTTTAATATAATTTTCTTTAACACATATAAATAATCTCCTCTAAATTGAAAAAAAAAAAAAAAAAAGTATGCCCAAATATTATCTATTAATTTTTTAAACAATAGTTACTTATTATTAGTTTACAATACAAAGTGTTTATGATAAGAAAATATCACAGTCGTACTAAATTTATTATTCTCTATGTTAATGAACCCCAGAATTGAAATTGTTCCATTTTCCTTCAGAAGGAGGGTTATTTACATTGAAATTTCTTAAACTATTAAAAAGTATCACTTTGACCTCTTAAGCAGAAAAATAGACTTCTTAAACTATTAAAAAGTATCATTTTGCCCCCTTATACTATGAAAACGTACAAATAAACTTCATAAACTATTGATGTGTTTCACTTTGATCGCTTCTATTAACGGTCCAATTTGTTTGTTTTTATAATTTATAAACATTTGTATGCTTTTATAGTTTAGAGAGCAAAATGATACTTCTCAATAGTTTAAGAGGTCAATTTCTACGCTTTTATAGTTTAGAGAATCAAAATGACACTTCTCAATAGTTTAAGGGGTTTTAGTGTAAATAACCCTCCGAAGCATTTGAACCTGAAAATTTTCCATTGCAAAAAAAAAAAAAAAAAAAAAAAACTGTAAATTTGTTATTGATCTATTATAACGAACAAAGTAGGGGAATTAAATTGGTGGAAATTGAGGTAATTCCATCAAATGTTATATAAGCATATAATTAAAATTTCATGATTTATTTTGTTACAAAATGGTCAAACTATGGTTTTTGTATATATATATATATAATTTTTCTAAATGTTTTTTATTTGGATTAGTTACATTTTTCACCCTTATAGTTTGATTCAAATTTCATTTTGGTCCCTATAATTTCAAATTAAATAGTTGCATCCCTACACTTTAAATCTAGTTTTAATTTGGTCCTCCTGTTTAAGTTGGAGGTTAAAGTTAATGATTTTGGAACATTTGTTAGTCTCCTAAGGTATATATGTATATATGTAAGATTTTTTTTTTACTACATAAAAAAATGTATATATGTAAGAAAAATTAACAAAATTTTAGACGGAACGACCAAATTGAAACTGGATTTAAAGTGTACAGAAAAAATTGTTCAATTTGAAATTATAAGGACCAAAGTACAATTTGAGTCAAAATATAGAGATTAAAAATGTAATTAACCCTTTTAATTTTTTTATTATTATTTTGCTCATAAAAAAAATAAAAGGCATATAAGATGTTTAGTAGAAATAACTTCATCAAATTATAATTCTGACATTTAGGAGTGAGATGTTCTTAGCTCTTACATTTTGTAATACTTTTCACTTTTCAAGTCTCTCAATTTTGCTTTCTAGGTTCACTTTGATCCCTGAATTGCTATTATAAAATTTTTAAAATTCCAAGTTTATATAAATATATATATATAAATAAAGTTATATTATATTTCAAACTTCAGAATAAAATTCGTTTGAAATTAAGACAATTGCAATAAGAATGATGAGAGTGAAATCGGTGGTGCTACATGCACCAACTAGTATACTAATTAGTGTATCAACACTAGTTATGATATTATTATTGACCCCACTCATTAATCACATTACAAATATAAAAAACCTCCTAAATTATGCCACATCATCAATTGGCATACTAATTGGTGCATATAGCATTATTCAAGTGAAATTTAAGCAAAAAATTGACGGTAATAAATGTACTCAATTTGAATTTTATTTATGCAAATTTCAAGATTTATAAAGTCATGGGATATTTATTGTTGACCCCAAGTCATGGTCCTCTCAAATCATACAAATTAATTCCAAGTCTTCATTTCAAATTTTGAGAAACGTAGACTTTACTAAATGCATGATGTTATGAAAGTGAGTGTGCAATATAATTACATTTTTGAGATGCACTGTTACAACAACATTTCACCATAACATTTGGTCCAATAATTGTATAGCAGTTTTTGTGGTGTGAGATTTTAGATTCGATTCTTATAAGGAGAAATTTAATATCATTTGTGTTGGTTGATTGTATGTGATTATTAGTGGTTGTTGGGCTTGGTCGATTTGTTGATCACTTTCTAACCATTATAGATCAGTAGTCCGTTGAATGATATAAATAGTGGATTACAATTATTTTAAACTTAACCCTATTTTACAATGTTGAATAAGGCTTTTATTTTAATTTTTTAATTTATATATGATATTACAGTGAAGCTAATGAATTTATAATCATAATAATAAAAATTGAATACAATATATAATTGATCCAAACATAGATAGAAAGATTCAAACAAATGAACGTCTAATGAATATTATGACCGAACGAGCTGAGCCAAATTATGATATTATGGATTTTTTTCTTTTCTTTTCTTGCGGTTGTAAATTGTATTTATCAGTAATACTAATATGAAGGAAATTTTGATACCCAAATCCACACGGTATTACATATGAATGATAATTTTGTAGACTAATGTATGATAAAGAGATCAAAATTAGATTGGGTTCGAGGGTAGAAATGTGCTATCCTCCATACTTTATTTTTTTTTTTATACCCTTTTATAGTTTTTTGGGGGGTCTCAATTCGGATTTGCAACAATAATCTAAACCGTCTATCTCGTAGGTCCCACAATAAAAATCATCTATGCAAAATTAACTTTATCAAACAACTACAAAAAAAGAAATAAATCACATTTTGTTGTATAAAATAAACGATAAATATGATTAAAAACTTATTAAATTATCTATTTTATAAAACAAAATATGATTTATTTATGCTATAATTGTTTGATAAAGTTAATTTTTTATATAGATAATATTTACTGGCAGGCGTACGTATAGATGGTTTAAATTATCAATGCATGTCTACGTTAAGACCACCGAGAGGAATATGAAAAATATAAAAAGGAGCTTAACGTTGAGAATGATCCTTTAATCAATTATGTCCAACAACTTCAACTATATGGAAGAGGTAGTTTGCTATGATTTTCTTTAAAAAAAAATATTTCATGCCCCCATGTAATATTGTTCCAAAGTTATCCAAATTATTTATTTGTGTGACTTTCACATGAGTCCCACACAAATGTATAACTTGAATGACTTTGTGACATGGACATGTCAATGCTCCGTGAGCAATGAATAATTGCTCAATTTTCTGTGTCACCTTCAATGATGTGAACACTTATGATTCAACATTAACTACTCATTATAAAAGAAAATTTTTTAAAAAGTGAATATATAGATATAGAAATTAGGGAAATTCTATGGTTCATATTTTTTTAAGATGTGTATCATATGCATCATACAATAAATTGGCATAATTTTATTAAAAAACTTTGTAACATTAACTACAAATTAGCATAATAAAATGTTTAAAATTTTGTAATTCATGTAATAAAGGTTTGTGGCTTCGTTATAATGTTTTTTTACTCCAATTTATAATAAGGTTGCTTATTTTGTGGTTGATGTTATAAAATTTTGTGATAAAATTATGTCAATTTATAATAAGGTGTATATGGTACACATCATTGATGTCTCTAAAAATTAATGAAATTCCCTATAACTTTAACGGTAACATTTGAAGGAAAAAAATAAAAATAAATAAATAAGTACAGAGTGAGTTATAAATTTTTGTGTAAAATAAATATATGGTCCATTATTAGATTAATCTAACAGTACCTAAGAATCGAATCATCTTAATTGATAAATACATAGACCTTCCCTTTAATTCTAAAATTACACTAAAATTTGTGTATTTGTTAAAAACTTCAAGGGAGGGGCGGTCTATAGCGACCCCGGTCTTTTCCCATTCGATGTTTGTATCCGGACTTAGGTTCCGTAGAATCTATCTTTGTGTAATGGTTGTTGTCGTCCTATATTTTCTTATTTGGAGTTATAGGATGTGTTGGGCGGGTTTGGAACAGGTTGGTTGAGCTTAGGAACCAAAACTAGTTGCCCAGATTTTGGCTTGTCCGCTCGAGCGGGAGTTTGACGCTCGAGCGGGGACTTGTTGTTGCTTGTCCGCTCGAGCGGGGGGTTTT
This sequence comes from Camellia japonica, assembly GCA_030407325.1. Taxonomy (NCBI): domain Eukaryota; kingdom Viridiplantae; phylum Streptophyta; class Magnoliopsida; order Ericales; family Theaceae; genus Camellia; species Camellia japonica. The sequence goes on along the minus strand of JAPPVO010000613.1, from coordinate 27,819 downwards.
GGCGCTCGAGCGGGAAAAACACCCATCCAGTATTTCTTGTGCAGGGTTGGACGCTCGAGCGGGAGTTGGGCTGCTCGAGCGGGAGTGTGTGAGTGACGCTCGAGCGGGGATTTGGACGCTCGAGCGGGGACCTGGTTTGTCGAGATGCTGGGAGTGTGCATCCGCCGCCGAGCGTGGGAGTGTCCGCTCGAGCGGGAGTCTGTGAGTGTCCGCTCGAGCGGGAGTTTGTCCGCTCGAGCGGGGCGGCTGAGTATAAAATCGTGTTTTAGTGTTTTAAAACAGTTTTTCAGCCCCTTTCAGTTTATAAAACCCTAGGTTACGAGTTCTCTCTCTCCCAACTCATCTTCTCTCTTAGGATTGATCTATTTAGAGTGTGTATCTACCCTAGTTCCTTCATTAAAAAGGTAGAGGAGAGTGAGGGCTACATTCTAATCTGAGAAATTGTTTGTTTGGAGCACTTTGGAGTTTTGGGCATCATCTTCATCTTCTCCTTTTTGAGTTATTTCTTCGAGGTAGGGATTTCCTACTCCATTTATACGCTTTAATCCTAAGTGGTGGTATTTTGGTATGTGGGGGTAGTTGGTGATTTTGGGAGAAACCTTAGGGTTTTGTCATAGATTAATTTATATAATTAATTTAAAGGAAGATTGTGATATTGGGGTAAATTCATGAGATTGGGGAATTTAGTGGTTTATTGTTGTATTTGGTAGTTTAAATACTTACCTTAGAGAATATTGAAATTATTGAAATTACATTTATTGTAATAGTTATTTCTTGCTTAGAAATAATTGTTTTGGGCTATCGGTGGAGGATAGTCATTGATTGTTGTAGACCTTGCATGCGGCTTAGGTATAACTGAAATTGAGTCAATTGTTTGACTGTTGAGTTAATACAGAACATTCGTGTATTAATTATGTGTTGTATATGGCAAGTATTGATTATGTTGCATATGCATTTGATCTTGGAGGAGATAGGGGATGAACTCCACGGTTTAGGGGAAGATAGGGGATGGACCTCTAAACCGGACTTGTTGGGAGGAGATAGGGGATGGACTCCAGTAGCATCACTCTTGTGTGTGCTTAATTATAATAGAAATATTTCTATTTGTTGTTGATATGATACATCACCACCATGTGTATCAGTTGGGAAGTATGGAAGTGAATTTGATTGTGATTGATATAATACCAACATGTGTGTTCGTTATGTTAGGTTTAACTTAAATTGTTATCCCTGTTGAATTGGAAGTATTGTTAATAAAAGATGAAACCCCAGTTGAGTTATTTGGCCAGGTTCTGAGCCATAAATGGAAGGTGAATTATGCCATAGACATTGTGTCATAGGCGATGTAGACATTCGTGTCATGAAATTGTAAATTGAATACCATGTATCAGATGCTACTGCTTTAGTTAATTCATATGCTTGGTTTAGTATTTCTCTACTGGGCTGTGGCTCACCCTATATGGGAACTTCATTTTCAGGTTCAGGTGGTTCATTACCTCCAAGGACTTAGCTTGTGAGGATTTGACTCGAAGACTTGTTTTTATTTATTTGTTTTTATTTGATACATGTAAACATTCAAGCCTAGGGCTTTATTTGTATTGAGTTAGACTCTTATTTCTTTGTGTCCAAGTGTTGGCTTGGCAAGATGTAAGCCCGTAGGGCATTTATTTTGATGTTACATGTAATGCTTTTATTTAGTAATACTCTGATGGATAATAGAATGTTTCGTTTTCTATTATTAATGCATGTTAATCTTATATATGCTGGGTTGTATTTTGAGGGCGTTACACGGTCCGTCTAATTAGTCCATGTTAATGTTTTCTTATAAAGCCAACATTACTTCTTGATGGTCCGTCTAATTAGTCCATATTAGTGTTTTTCTATCGGTGGTGCTACATGCAACAATTTTTTTTGATCAGCAAAAAGAATCATTTATTGATGATAAAACGATACATCAAATGAGATTACATTAAATAAAGGAGTGGTAGAGCAAAAGGCATCATAGCTAACTAATAGAATCCCAACTAGATTGGCACTGAGAAGATAGTCCAATCATCTGCGAGCTCAGCCACAGAGGTTTGATGAGAAACCAAACCCCATAGGAGAGAGACCCACAAGAGCATAGAGCATACAGACAGCAAACACAGAGTATTCATCCTAACAGAACTCGACCCAGAACCTAACAGCAGCAGCCACCACAGTTCATAATACAGACTTCACCGTAGTTCATAATGCAGGCAGACAAAGCTCAACCCAGAACCTAACAGTAGCATCCACTTCAGTTCATGTAACGCCCCAAATTTTTAGTCCAAATGATAAGATAACAATCATGGCTTTTTTAAGGAAAACCGAATATAAATCTCCAAACTTACATTACATGATACAATAGTTCTTCATGTAATAATACATTAATCCAACAATAAGTAAATAAACAAATAAATACCCCCAAGGGTTTACAAGTTTCCAAGGCTTGAGCCTGGTTACACAAAACGGTTATTCAAACCCACACAAAAACAGCCCTTGGCTTACACATAGAGTCACAGCAAAATGAGAGCATTGTACTCCCAACACATATACTTCCACGCCCTTAGTTAGGTGGGATCACCACATCTTTTCTTGCGCAAAAATCCCGTAGGGTGAGCATAAAGCCCAGTAGGAAATTCTTAACAAAGTATATACATTTTATACAAGTCTCAAGAGATGAAACGCACATGTCATGCTATGCCCTTTTGAAGATAAATCACACTTTCATCTTTTGAAAACCATCATGCTCAATGATATCACGCAATTTCAATTGTTCAAAACTTAACAATTTATTTCAAGGCCGGTAAATACGACTCTGGTAATCCCTAGGTCGGTGTCTACAAGTAGACTATACAAATACTATCAAATTGTCATTTTTATCGGTATTAACCAGAAGGCTCGACACCTATCCACGCGGGTTTTCGGTCTTTCACCTCGGACTCTCAGGCCAACTTATTCAATATCATCTACGCCACCTATCAAGACTTGCCAATGTATTTACTCTAAAACCATTCCATGAAAACTTATTTCTCAACATTTTTTTCTCAATGTAAGTTTTCAAATCAACTTTCAAAGTTTAATGTAATCAAATGAATTGATATGCCAATTTCACAAAATGAATATAAATACTTTTATTCCAATTCATCATCCAAGGAATAACACAATTCTCTCTTCTCAAGTATCCTCGATAATTAGTTATTTCAAGACTGTTTCAACGTTTTGAACAATAATTTCCAAAATGAACAACAATTCTCATATTCCCTGAAATTCATCATTTATATAAATAAAAATAAGAAATTTTCCAAACATCCATTTATTTTGACACACAAAATAAATATAACAATATCATTCATAGATTTTCAGTCTCCTTTAAAAAAAATCTCCAAATTCTAGGTTTTCTCACAAAAACTATACAACTCAAATCTTTTGAAAGAAAACTTTCCAAAATCATCTTATCTTCAATCAACGAAGATCAAAACCCATAAGATCATTTTAAAAGAACAAGAGACAAACCCACTATCAAAATTGCTCAACTTCTTGAATCAACAATCAATTTTCAAAACTATCGAAAGATGATTTCGAAAATCATATTGATCTTGCAAAAATATATATATAACTCTAAGAAAATCCCTACCTCAAGTATTGAAGAAGAATAGAGATGAAACCCCAAAATCAACGACGTTGAAACACAATCTTCACCACACACAACGAAGCCCTCGAGGAGCTAACTAACTTTTATGAAGAACTTAGGTTTAAATCCCAAAGGATTTGAAGAAATCAAAGATCTTGTGAGGTTTTTGGTAGGAAATGTAGAGAGAGGAGAGTGGAAATGTTTTTAGAGAGAGAGAGAGATATATACAAAAGTGATTCAACTTCAGCCCAAAAAGAGAAGAAAAAGGGAAAAAAAATTCAGATCTCACCAACCCAACCCACCGCACCTCACTCCCGCACCTGCCTTTTTCGCAGTGTGCAAGCTGCTCTCCCTTGAAATCTGCACGTGCGGCTTGCTCTCCTGTTCGAGCGGGCAAGCAATTTCGAATGCATTTTGCATTTTTGTTTCGAGGGCGCTGCCCCTTAACCCCGCCAGGGCGCTGCCCTAGGACCTGCCAAGGGGCACTGCCCCTTGGACCCCGCGAGCTGACTGGGCAGCTCGATCCCCGCCAGGGTGTTGCCCTTGGACCCGCCAAGGGACACTGCCCCCTGGACCTCCGCGAGCTGACCGGGCAGCTCGATCTTCGACATACTTAGCAAAGTAGCAAAACTGAGATCGCTATAGTTTATAATGCAGACTTTCACCTGTTGCAAATTACACACAATATCATTAATTATGTAACAAAAAGAAGGGTTAGATGCTCTGAGCCACAGTGCAATCTTTGTCTTGATAAGATCACACAACCTTACCATATCCACCGGTGTGCTATTAAAGAGACTTTCATTCATCTGCCTCCAAATAATGACCATCAACCTTTTTTTAAGTCTATAACCAGCCCACCACTACAAGATACCAGTCACTGACCCTGGTATTACCCAAGAGACTCCCCACTAATTAAGGATGAAAAATCTAGAAATCTCCTAGATATTGATTTGTGATTATGTATCAATTTTAAGCATTAAATAACAATCTCAATCGAACAATCAAGACAAATCGACACAACAATTTTAACGTGGAAAGACCACAATAGAGCGCCTTCAATTGTGATAAAAAACCATGGGCCAAAAGCTACAAAACAATCCACTAAGAAGATAAAAGGAATTACACAAGTGTACTCTCAATTACATAGCAAATCCACGCTCGAATTGAACCGACCCCTATATGCCTCTTCCACCACGATCTTTACCTCGGCGTTGAATCCACAACGCCGATATCGAATCACGACGATGAGCTACTCTAGAATCCACCAAAGCTTCAGGCTCGAATTCTCCAAAATCCACTGAAAAATAACTCTCTCTTTTGTATAGAATAAACAAACAATCCTTTGAAGTATAATTCTTAAACCATGAGTTGAATACTCAATCAAACATTAAAGAAAACTAGAAAAATAGCCCCAGATATAAACCCTAATATCCAAGAAAAAGATCTGGAAGTGTAACCCTAGATTTAGAGCAAGTTGAGGCTTTATAGAAACTGAGATCGCGCGGTCTGCTCGAGCATGGGAATGGACGCTCGAGCGGGGACTCTATATCGCGTGTTCCAAACTAGGGTTCACACTCGAGTGTAAGATCCAATGCTCGAGCGTAAAAACACACCACTCAGTATATTTTGTAGGCGATCATACTTCTGGAACCAAGCATTCTCTCCTCGAGCGCACAAACTGCCGCTCGAGCGGATAAGCAACTTTGAATGCATTTTTGCATTTTGCTTCAGGGGCTCTGCCCCAGACCCGTCAAGGGGCGCTGCCCCCTAGACCCCCGCGAGTTGACTGGGTAGCTCGATCCCCGTCATAGTCAGCGAAGTGGCAAACATGAAAGAATTATCTTCTGAAACTTCTTTACAAGGCACAATTCGGGTTGGATTCACATCTAAAAAACTCATAGCCTCACTGAAATAAAAGAGTGAATAAAAGTGCAACTGAAATGAGTTTTGTCAAACGGAATTGCCAAGAATAAAAACTTAACAAAGGACATTGGACCAGATCCTCCAACTAAAAGGACAACACAGCAGCATATGATTTACAGTTTCTATTTTTTTCTGCAAAAAATACAGTTAACATTTGAAGCATCATTGAGGACTCCAATTCTTTGAAGATAATAGGTTGTCTTAAGCCTCCCTTTCCATGCTAACCACCCAAAAAATTGCACCTTTAGGGGAGCCACATTTCTCAAAATGAATTCCCCTAGTTGTGCAACAACTGCAGATGGTACTTTATTCCAATTATGGGTAGAGGCAACCGTAAAATTACCAGACTTATCTGCATTCCATCTCAATATGTCCAACACTCATTCCCTTAGGGCAAGTGCATTTTGCAGCATCTCCTTCAACCTTCTCAACTCTTCAATTTCCCACTAAAACAAATTTCTTCTAAAGCCCAAATTCCACTCTTCATTTCCATTTCTCCTGCTATAGACCACTGCCACTGATTCGCCTTTATCAAGGGACACAGAGAATAATCTGGAAAAGGCATCTTTTAAGCACCCATAACCAACCCAATTGTCCAACCAAAATTTTGATTCCCTCCCATCACTAATAATAAGTTTTGTATTGTCCTTAAATATTCCAGCAACTCAGGGCAAGTTCCAGCAACCCTCAAGATATCCCTCCACACCATAGACAACCTTGTGCTTGCAACAGTCACTGGCCACTAACTCCCACCAGCCTTTAGGTATTTGCTGCAAATCACTTGTTTCCAGAGAATTTCATTTTCACACCCAAATCTCCACCACCATTTCAATAGGAGACAAACATTCACGAGTCTCACATTTCAAATGCCTAGTCCCCTATTTCTTTTACTTTGAGAGATTTCCCCCAATTTGACCAAATATGTTTTCTTTCTCAAAGCATCTCTCCTCCAAAGAAATCTAGACTGTATTTTATCGATCTCCTTTGCAATCCCTTCAGGCATTTTAAACAGGGATAAGTAGAAAATAGGTAAGGATGATAACACATACTTGATCATTGTCAACCTACCAGCACAAGATAAAAATCTTCCTTTCCAAGAAGCCAACTTCGATTTGAATTTGTCAATAACAGGTTGCCAGGTCCTTCTTCTCCTTGGATTATCTCCCAAGGGCATACCCAAATATTTCAATGGTAAACTATGGTGTAGGCAATTCAAAATGCCAGCAAAGTCTTGAATGAGCTCTTCACTAACTCCCATTCCACAAACCACACTCTTATGATAGTTAATCTTCAACTCAGACAATATTTCAAAGCACCTCAATATCCTTTTAATATTTAGCACCTCCTCCCTTGCTGCCTTACAAAACAATATTGTGTCATCCGCGAACTGCAACAATTAGTGTATTAACTAGTGTACCAACACTAGTTATGACATTATTATTGACTCCACTCATTATACAAATTATAAATATCAAAAACATCTTAAATTATGCCACATCATCAATTGATACATTAGTTAGTATACTAATTAGTAAATATAACATTATTCTTTTTCTGTAGAACCAGCTGTACCCTGCAAGCAAATAAAAGCTCAAGTGAGAGGAAATAAAAATTTGTTTGAACATATGGGATTAAGATTGTGACAATTCAAATGCAAAAAATCATAATAAAATTTGAGCAAAAATTGAATGATGATAAATATAATTTGCGCTTTTTTTTTTTTTTTTCTCATGTTGGTACTTAGTTTGGTATTGTTTTTTGTTTTTCTGTTTTTTTTTTTTTTTCCCTTCAAATTATAGAATTATTAACATGGGATATTTTTTGTTGACCTCAATTCAAGGTCTCCTCAAATAGTACAAATTAATTCTAACTCTTCAATAATAAATTTGACATATAGAATGCATGGTGTTATGAATGTGAGAGTGAGGCACTATCACAACATGTATTAAAGGTGGGCTCTACAGTTGATAGGTGTGGATTACAATTCAAATTTGGCGACTTTTAAAATGTTGAATAAAGTTTTAGAGTACCTAATTACTATATTAATTTTATTAAGAACATTTATGTTTTGTAATAGTTGAAATTGCACTATTATAAAGCTCAAGTGAAAGGAAATTATCACAAGATTTTAAAATAAAGCCAAATTACCATTGACACCACCCTAGTTAAGAAGTGGGATTGAATTCGTCTAATCTTGAGTGTGAAAATTAATCTTAATGAACATAATATATATATTGATAAATTGTATTTATCAGTAGTTTGAATATGTAGAGATTTACAATTCTAAGACTCATACAATATCATAATTGAATAATAATTATATGGAATAGCGTGTGATAAGGAGACCAACATTAGACAAGTTTAAAGATAGTCCTTTAACCCATTAAGACTAACTATTTCATTGGATTAACGTGTGATAAGGAGGCCCACATTAGACTGACTTGAAGGTGGTCCTTTAATCAATTAAGTCCAACCCGTTTATTTTAATTTCATAGACTAACGTGTAATATAAGGAAGTCCATGTTGGGTGATTCTTTAATCAATTCAATCCAACCATTTCATTTAAATTTCATGAACCAACACGTGATAAGGAGCTCGACATTAGACAGACTTGAGATTTGAAATACTTATGGAATACTTTTTTTTAACTTAAGTTATCTTCATATTATACTCCAAGACTACCGAATAATTACCCACTTCAACTATATCCACATAATCAATTAAGGAAGAATTAGCTAAGTTGGCAATCTTGTACATTCTGAAATTATAGGTAGGATGGTCAGTCATTGCAAAGGGTAGATTGACTATTTATTCCTTTGTTAGAGGGTCTTGTTTTAGCAATTTAGTCATTCCTAATTATGGGCCTTTCTGGTTTTTTAGCAGTAATTGTTGATATTGGACTTCAATGGATGTTTTTGCAAATTTTTTTATATAGTTGATTGTCTAGTTTAATATAATTTTCTTAACAATAAAATAATCTCCTCCTAATTGAAGAAAAAAAAAAAAAAAGAAGAGAAGAAAGTATGCCCAAATATTATCTATTAATTTTTAACAATAGTTACTTATTATTAGTTTACAATACAAAGTGTTTATGATAAGAAAGTATCAGAGTCATACTAAATTTATTATTCTCTACATTAATGAACCCCAGAACCAAAATTGGTCCATTTTCCTTCAGAAGTAGGGTTATTTATGTAGAAATTTTCTAAACTATTGAAAAGTATTACTTTGACTTCTTAAATTTTAAAAGGATAAAAATAGACTCCCTAAACTATTAAGAAGTATCATTCCCCCCCCCCCCCTCCCTAAATTATAAAAACGTGCAAATAGACCCCTTAAACTATTGACGTGTTTCACTTTGATCGCTTCTATTAACGGTCCAATTTGTATGTTTTTATAATTTAGAAACATTTGTACCCTTTTATAATTTAGAGGGCAAAGTGATACTTATCAATAGTTTAGGGTTCCATTTCTACACTTCTATAATTTAAAGAATCAAAATGATACTTCTCAATAGTTTAAGGGGTTTTAGTGTAAATAAGCCTCAGAAGCATTTGAACCTGAAAATTTTCCATTGGAATAACTCTTTATAATGAAGATAAAGTCGTTGCAAGATTATATTTTATCACCAACAAATCACACCCCCCAAAAAAAAAACTTTAAATTTGTATTTGTTATTGTTCTATTATAATGAACAAAGTAGGGGAATTAAATTGGTGGAAACTGAGGTCATATAAGCATATAATTAAAAATTCTTGATTTATTTTGTTACAAAATGGTCAAACTATGGGGTTTTTATTTTTATTTTTATTTTTATATTTAAATTTTCCAAATGTTTTTTATTTGGATTGATTACACTTTTCACCTTATAGTTTGATTCAAATTTCATTTTGGTCCCTATAGTTTCAAATTAAATAGTTTTGTCCCTATACTTTAAATCTAGTTTTAATTTGGTCCTCCTGTTTAAGTTGGAGGTTAAAGTTAATGATTTTGGGACATTTGTTAGTCTTCTAAGGTATATATGTATATATGTAAAAAAAAAAATTCACTATATAAAAAAATGGTATAGATGTAAGAAAAATTAACAAAATTTTAGACGGAAAGACCAAATTGAAACTGGATTTAAAGTGTACGGAAAAATTTGTTCAATTTGAAATTATAAGGACCAAAGTAAAATTTGAGTCAAAATATAGAGATTAAAAATGTAATTTACCCTTTTAATTTATTATTATTATTATTTAATAGAATTCACAATGATAGTCATCGTTTAAATATTATTAATAGAATTAATATTTAAAAATGGCATTCGAAAGTCAACTAGTTATTAATGATTTTAAAATAGAAGTCATAGCGCTCATTGATACCGGCGCTGATTTAAATTGTGTTAGGACCCTTTGTTGTCAAATTCCGTGGATCAAAACCAAGGTTGTAACATTTTAGAGCTTTCCAGTTTTTCCAAGTTTGGTCTCCCCGCTCGAGCGGGGAAAGTGACGCTCGAGCGGGGATTACAAGGTCACAGTATCTCTGCTTCGCTTGAAAAGTACTAGAAGGTGTGATTCGACGCTCGAGCGTGGAACCTTCCGCTCGAGCGTGAAGCCTATATGAATCACACAATTTTGAAGCCTCCGCTCGAGCGAGCATTCCCACGCTCGAGCGGACCGCGCGAACTCAGATTCTATAAATTCGCATGATGGGCCTGTTTTAGGATTACTTCTCCTAGATCTTGTTTAGGGTTTTCTAGGGTTTTGTTTGAAGTTTTCTTCTGAGATTTTTGATAGTTTTCCTTGATGTTCTTGAGAGAGTTCTAAACTTATGAATTGAGATTCATACATCAAGGAGTTTGATACTTTATATTCAAGAGAGTTCTCTTCGGTGGCTTTCGAAGATCAAAGACGTAGAGATTCAAAAGGCGTTTGATTCTATACGTAGTCGTTAATTCGACAAGTGAAGTTGTGGAATCAACTTCAAAATTGATCAGTTCCGTGACGAAGGCGTGGTGAAAGAGTTACAGAAGATTCGAGGACAAATTGACTGGGTTGGATAATTTGTATATTATCTTTGTAATCTTTCGTTCTTCAGTAGTGGATTGATTAGTGGTGGTTCACCCATGGTTTTTTATTACAATTGAAGATTCTTCAATTGTGGTTTTTCCACGTAAAAATCGTTTGTGTCGATTTATTGTGTATTCCTAAAAACAAACAAACTAAAATCACTCTCGTAAGTGCTTATTGATTTTAGATTGAGTGTTTTGGATATTTGGGATTTGGAATATTTTAATCTTGATCTAATCACGAATCACTTAGGATTTTCAAATTGTATTCAAGAAGGTTTAATACCCATAAAATATTATCATAAAACTAGGGAACAATTAAGTTCTGCTAATGGAAGTCAAATGCATATTAAATATAAATTACCCAAAGTACATATTTGCCAAAATAATGTTTGTTTTAAAACATTCTTTGTTCTAGTCAAAAATATGACCGACAAAGTTATCCTAGGAACTCCGTTTATTTTTTACTATATCCATTAACCACTACTAACCATGGAATGACCACACAAGCTTTTGGTCAAACAGTGACTTTTGAATTTTTGTCTCCTCCTGAAATCAAAAAATTAAATCAATTAAAATAATATTCTATATCCCAATCTATTAATCGATTAACCAAACAACTCAAACTTCTCAAAGAAGAAGTAAAATACAAAAGAATTGAAACTCAATTGACTAATCCAATTCTTATATCCAAAATTGATAAATTTAAAAACCAATTAGAAAATGCCATTTGTTGTTGTTATTATTATTATTATTATTTTGCCGATAAAAAAATAAAAAATAAAAAGCATATAAGACGTTTAGTTGAAATAACTTCATCAAATCATAATTTTGACATTTAGAAGTGATGGTGTTTCATTTTGATGCTTTTAGCTCTTACATTTTATAATACTTTTCACTTTTGAAGTCTCTCAATTTTGCTTTCTAGGTTCACTTTGATCCCTGAATTGCTATTATAAATTTTTTAAAATTCCAAATTTATATAAATATATATATATATATATATATATATAAGTCATATTATATTTCAACTTCACAATAAAATTCGTTTGAAATTCAAACAAATTGCAATAAGAATGACAACCTTATGAAGTGGTGGGGTTTGCTTTGGGTCTTTCCTAGTTCAGTAGTCATATTAATGCACTGGTGGCTGGGTTGGAAGTTTAGAAAAAAGGAAAAGCAAGTTTGGAGATCAATTATGATTGCTGCCGTATGGTCCCTCTGGAAATGCAGGAATGATTATCTGTTCAATGGGCAACAGCATACCTGCGAAGATCTCTGTGAGCTTATTAAAGTTAGAGTGGCTCTTTGGCTGAAATCTCACTCAATTGGGCAAGGGTATACAGTGAATGAGTTTGTGTCTAATATTCGTGAAGTTAGAAGCTGCTTGTAGTGTATGTGGTAGAGCCCTTTAGAGGAGTTGATCCTGCTCTGTCTCAGATTCTGTTAACTTTTTTTTTTTTTTGGTTGGTCTGCTCTTCTCAGCTTGGACTGCTATGTGTCTTGTTTTATTTGTTACAGAGTTGGTGTATGAGTTACTCAGTTGTGGGCTGCTGCTGCTGTGTGAGGTTGAACAGCTACTGTGAACTGTTGTGGAGTTGTTATATTTGTTCTGTTTGTTCTGTTTCCACCTTTAGTTCTATTTTGTTGGTTGTGGCTGGTGTATGCCTGTTTCAGGCTCTTTGTTGGCTGCTGTTGTTATAAGTCATGTTTTCTTCTGCTTCAGAGTTGCTACATGAGTTAATCTAGTTGCTTGGTGTCATGCTCTTTTGGCTACAAAGTTGCTACAGATTGCTGGTTATCCTTGCTGCTGCTGTGTGAGGTTGGAATGCTGTTTGGTTATTCTTGGTTGCATAAAGTTGCACTTCATAAGTTTTAGTCCTTTGGGTATCCTGGGCTACATAAAGATGCACTTGTTGGACAATCTTCACTGTAATTAAAATAATTAATTCTGTTGTGTACTTAACAATAACTAGAATATAAAAGAAATAAAGGAAATGAGAGAAAATGTTTGATTACAAAAATCAAACTAGAAATAAAATTAAATAAATAAAAAATAGATTTTATTTTGTTACAAAAACAAAATTAAAATATGATTTAAATAAACAAATAAAACAAAATAATAAATTAAACAACTTACTTGATTAATTTCTTCGAATAATAATCTTATCAAGTTCAGTGTTTGACACTGTGTCCTTAAGATAGATTCGTCCTCTCCTCTGTGCTTTCAGAATATGGACGTTTATCTCCCAGGATGAAATGATCAATAACAAATAAATGCAGCACTACAATTTATTTGTTCAACAAACACACTAAGTGTTTACACTCTTTCTCACAAAAAATTAAATGTAGCAAAATGAAGAATAAATCTGCAGAGGGTGAAGTACAAAATTTCTGAATATTCAACATCAAATGAGGGCTGCTTATTTATAGATGCAGTGGTGGCTATTGATTTTGAATTAAACAGGTGCTAACCTGTTTTGAACAGGTATGAAACCTGTTTGGTTTTGAATTAAACAGATATAAATCTGTTAGGTTCAAAATTCAAACAGATAAAAATGGAAGGGACCTGTTTGGGTGTACAGAAAAACCGGACCAGTTTATTTTCGGAATTAATTTGAATTCTGGATTTTATTTTTCCAAAAAATAAAATTAAATTCAAATGTTTTTGGCCCAAAAAGATAGGTATTGGGTCGGACAAGCCCAACCCAACCTCACACCACGCACCTGCGCCCAAGCCCAGGCCCAGCCTAGCCCGCCCAACCAACCAGACGGACGGCGGCGGCGGCGCGTGTGTGGTGATTTTTGGGTCCAATGAGTCTAGCCCATTTTGCCTATAACCTCTCCCTTCTACAAACTTGGGGTGCCCCTTGGGGCCCTTCCCAAGTTATAAGTCCAAGCTATATAAACCTATTCAAAACTTTCTACCAAATCAATGTGGGACAAGCCTTATTCAAAAAGGATTTTCCACCAAAACTCCATTTCCATGGAGCATACTTTGGCTTCAATTTCCCATTCACTCGGTAATGGTTTTGAGCAACCAAATATACCACGTGAATCTCAAAGCGGCATAGAACGCGTTACCACTTTGACCCACGAAAATCGACGCTCGGGTCCCACCTAAAAATTAGACCAAAGTTAGGAAAAAATTCTGGTTTGACCAGAATTTTCCCAACCATTTCCAACAATCCCCCACATGAATGGAATTTGATGACAACAGAAATGCAACAATATACAGACTTTATCGGAAGAGTATAAGTCGAAAATATCTTGTATCAGAATAGGTAGCTTCAGCCTTGAACCTTCCTTAGTGATAACTTATCGGACTTACTAGCTAACAAATGGACGCGATGCCTTGAATTGTTCAGCCGTTTGTGTAAGCCAAGACAATAGATTTCACACAAAATATCTTCTAACACATCGTGGTTCTCACTGTTGTGTTCATTTTGGCCTTGAACGCTCCTGGTTTTCATGAGTGTTTCTAGAGAATTTAGCATTTTTCATTCTTATAGAACCGGCCCCAGTTCGACACTCATATATGTGATTCTTATTGTGAGCATCTCCTTATACTCGTTTTGATTTTCATGCTTAAATCAAGATATAAGTAATCATTAAAAGCTAAGCTTATGTTTATACCCCTGCAGACAACACATGTTACAGATATCACTCTCACCATAAGAATGGGTAGGAATGGGTAGGGAATTTTAATCCCTTGGTGATTTATGACGAGCCACACATAACTTAGTTGTCCCTTTGAACTTAGTTCTTGGGATCTCCAGCCATGTCACGCCCTCAAAATAATAACATTAAACCCACAATATTGACATGCATTGATATATAAAAGATCAACATCCTTCTATTCATCAGAGTCATTACATAAAGTATTACATCTTAATAACATTAAATGCCATATCGGCTTTCATCTTTCCAAGACATTGCTTGGTTACACAAATAGAGTCTCGCTCATTACACATTAAGCCCTTGGCTTGAATCTACATGTGATACATCAAAAAGAAAGAAATGCAACAAAAAGTCTGTCCGCCTCTAGCCTCCCAAGCTATGTCCTTGGAGGTGGCATGCTACCTGTACCTGAAAATGATGTTCCCGTATAGGGTGAGCTAACAGCCCAGTAGAAATACACTAAACCAGCTATGAACAATGACTAAAAGATTAACAGTTTGATAGATGGTTAACACTTTTACATTCTTTCATAACACTTTACAGTTTCATGACATTCAAGTCCATGGTACATTTCATTTTCCATTTTCTTTCAATACTCAATTCATAATTATGGCTCAGAACCTGACCAAACAATCTATATGAGACAGCAACTCATATTAAAATTTTCCCATTTCACAATAGATAAGCATACTAGCTATATCAACACATCAACAGATAAGTATAAGAACTATATCACACTTCCAACGATAAGCATATGAGCTATACCAACACTTCAACAGATAAGCATATGAGCTGTATCTACGGAGTCCATCCCCTCTCTTCTCCCACACAACACCCGGTTTAGAGGTCCATCACCTCTCTTCCCTTAAACCGTGGAGTACATCACCTCTCTCCTCCAACACAACACAAGGCATATAAACAATTATTATACACATCATCAGTCAATACATAAAGTTAATGTATTCTTTCAAACGTCATACTCAATGACACATTCTAGTGATTAGTTTTAGTTTGCCTAATCATCATGCATTGTCTACAACAATCAAGACTATCCTCCACCGATAGCCCAAAGCAGTTATTTCTAAACAGAAAATAAATGCACAAAATGAATATAAAATCAACATTTCAACTAGGTGAGCGATAAATAATTCAACTACACCCTTTAATCCCATACATTCCTCATTTCTCACAATTAATTATACCAATTAATTAACCAATGTAATTAGGGCATTTTTCCATAATTAACATTACAACCCTAAGGTTCCATTTTCATCAATGTTTCAACATTAATTCCATTTCTTCATGCTAAACATGCATATATGTTTTATATATTTAAAACCCCAACTTTTGTAAAATTACACAAAGGCCTAAACTTTCTCAAAATTACCCAACAACCCCTAACATATCAAAATGTTAAAATTTAAAGACAAAGCTCATAAAGAGGAGTAGGATATCCCTACCTCAAGTTTGACGAGGAAACATGCAAAACTCCTAAGCACTTCAATTTACGACCCCAACAGAAATTGTAACAACCATACACGTGGGGTCCACTTCAATTACCAAATCCGACGGTAAAGAATTAAGTGGAGTAACAGTAAACAGATCACCATCCCATTTCCAATGAAAGAAAAATCTAATTTTCCTTTTTCAATCCTTTCTATCTTCAATTTGTTCACTAGAGTTTGCAGTACAGCACTATTTCTATAATTCTGTCAAACACAACACCAAAGGCTGAGATAAGTAATCAATGACACTGCATATGCCGCCACACCATTTGCCTTATAAACAGGCCTGTTTCCAGCAGGAGATATTGGCCCTTCAACCTTTTTTTTTTCAGGTAGAAACAGTTGGAGTACAGCCTCAAATGCCGCATAACATGCAATCATTTTCCATGCAATAGCAGTGGGTTTTGGCCAAATATTAATAAATCCCGGCAGCCCATGCTGCCTTAGGTAACCCAGAGCCTGAGATATAGATCCATCTGCGTGCACCATTGTATACCATAAGAGAATAACAAACGGAGGGCACAGAGTGAGAAGGCAGATCATTGATATGTATGTAACGATGGGGGAGTGCACCATCTTCGTCTCTGCCATTACTCTTCTCTCTCTCTCTCTCTTTCACAGAGCTTCAACCCCCCCTCCACACACACACACACACACAGCTTCAACTCTATAAAGCTGTGAGTGTTTAAGCTTTGTGCCTATGGCAGTCCGTGGTCTCCTTCCCCAACCCGTGTGTGTGTGCCTCAGTGTGTTATAGCAGAGAAAGTCCCTCCCCCAGGTGCATGTGTTGGTGATATAGCCGAAAGAGTCAGAGCTGTCCATGTGGGTGAGTGGCCTGTGTATGTATGTATCTATTGTCATGCCCCACTCCAGCACACCTTTATTGATGGAAATATGATTCGGTTTAGTTACAAATTGACATTCTCAGTGGAATACAGCAACATCAACACTGTAGAGAGAGAGATAGATAGTATAATATATTTTCCTTTAATCCTTTTTCTTCCACCACCGAATACCTCATCATTTTCCACTCCCTTTTGCTTTACCTTTCACAAAAAAAACATATACCATTACCCCCACACATTGATTATTCTATAATTATTTATTTATTTTATTATTATTTTTTTTTTATCATTACAAGCCATATAAGTAGGGTTACCATTATGATGACTCTTATGTAATAGGCTTTAATCCCATCCCATTCGATGAACTATACACTAACTCTTTTGTCAAACATTTTGTTAACAGATCCACAATATTCTCTTTAGATTTTATATAATATATTGAGATTATTCCATTTGACAACAATTGCCTTACGGTATTATGTCGACGACGAATATGTCGTGACTTACTGTTATACATATGATTCTGTGCCCTGCCTATTGCAAATTGACTATCACAATGAATGCAAATAGCTGGCACAGGTTTTGGCCACATTGGAATGTCTTCTAAGAAGTGACGAAGCCATTCTGCTTCTTCTCCTGCTTTGTCTAAAGCAATGAACTCAGATTCCATTGTGGATCGCGCAATGCATGTTTGTTTCGTGGATTTCCAAGAAACAGCAGCGCCTCCCAGAGTAAAGACATATCCACTTGTGGATTTTGAATCTTTAGTATCCGATATCCAATTTGCATCACAATAACCTTCAAGTACTGCTGGATATCGAGTAAAGTTCAAACCATGATCACGAGTAAATCTTAGATATCTAAGAACTCGAATGATCGCTTTCCAATGGTCTTCTCCGGGGTTACTAGTGTACCTACTCAGTTTACTAATAGCATAAGCTATATCAGGACGAATACAATTCATTAGGTACATTAGGCTTCCAATGATTTGGGAGTATTTTAACTGAGACACTGCATCACCTTTATTTTTCGATATATAAAGACTGATGTCTACAGGTGTTCTAGCTACATTCAAATCATCCTTGATAAATTTATCAAGAATTTTCTCAATATAATGAGATTGAGATAACGCATATCCGTCAGATGTTTTAGTAATTTTCATTCCTAATATAACATCTGCGACCCCCATATCTTTCATATCAAATCTTTTGTTAAGCATTTGCTTAGTTGATTTGATCATGTTTTGCCTGCTTCCAATAATAAACATGTCATTCACATAAAGACAAACTATGACATATCCTTGGTCAGTGTTTTTAACATAGACGCACTTATCACATTCATTTATTTTAAACCCATTAGTAAGCATTGCATGATCAAATTTTTCATACCATTGCTTAGGTGCGTGTTTTAATCCATAAAGAGATTTGACAAGCCGACAAACTTTCTTTTCTTGCCCCAACACTACAAACCCTTCGGGTTGCTCCATATAGATCTCTTCATTTAGATCACCGTTTAAGAACGCTATCTTAACATCCATTTGATGTATTTCTAAATTAAACAATGCTGCTATAGCAATAAGCATACAAATGGATGTTATTCTTGTCACAGGGGAATATGTGTCAAAATAATCCAGACCTTCCTTTTGTCTGTAACCTTTTACTACAAGTCTTGCTTTATACTTGTCAATTGAACCATCTGCTTTCATTTTTCTCTTGAATATCCACTTATATCCAAGAGGTTTAGAACCTGGTAGAAGATCCACCAATTCCCAAGTATGATTTTGTATAATGGATTCAATTTTATTATTAACAGCCTCTTTCCACAAAGGTGCTTCAGGACCTGTCATTGCTTCCTTAAAGCTTTGAGGTTCATTTTCTAACAGGTATGTCAGAAAATCTGGACCAAAGGATTTTGATGTCTCGCTCTCTTACTTCGTCTTGGTTCATCATCAGTTAAATCCTATTGGTCGAGACCATTACTAGCCTCTTGTGTTTGATTGTCATTAGTCTCTTGACTTTGTGTACAATCATAAGTTCTTTTCTGTGAACTTAATTCCTATCCTTTCTTGTAAGGAAAGACATGTTCAAAAACACAGCATTCATTGACTCTATAATAGTGTTCACATTTATATCAGGTATTTTTGATTTATAAGTCAGAAACCGATATGCACTACTATTCTGAGCATAACCAATAAACACACAATCTACTGTTTTTTGTCCAATCTTAGTCTTTTTAGGAACAGGAACTTCAACTTTTGCCAAACACCCCCACACTTTTAAGTATTTGTAGGAAGGTGGTCGACCTTTCCATAATTCATAAGGAGTGTTGTTGGTTTTCTTGTGGGGTATTCTGTTAAGAACATAATTAGTAGATAATATTGCTTCCCCTCACAAGTTCTGTGGTAAGCCTAAACTTAGTAACATGACATTTATCATTTCTTTTAGGGTTCTATTCTTTCTTTCAGCAATTCCATTTTGCTGAGGAGAATAGGGTGCTGTAGTTTGGTGAATAATGCCATGTAGTGCACAAAATTCATTTAATAGTGCATCATATTCACCACCCCTATCACTTCTAACCATTTTAATGGTTTTATCAAGTTGATTTTCAACTTCTGTTTTGTAGAGTTTAAACATTTCGAAGGCTTTATTTTTACTTCTAAGTAAATGAGAACATAACAATATCTGGTGTAATCATCGATAAATGTTATGAAATACTTTTTGCCTCCTCTAGTTTGAACAAATTTTAGATCACATACATCAGTATGAATTAATTCTAAAGGTTCGGTTTTCCTTTCAACTGATTTAAATGGAGCCTTAGTTAGTTTTGCTTCTATACAAATTTCATATTTATGATTAGGATTAATTTCAAACTGTGGTATATAATCTAAACTAATTAATCTACGCAAAGCATCAAAATTCACATGTCCTAATCTACCATGCCATAAATTTGACTCAAGAATATAAGCAAAAGGTGTGTTATTCTTATTCATAGCAACTTTCGGTACAACTGTTATTACATTTAACTTTAAAAGACCATCACTCATATATCCCTTACCAACATACATACCACTCTTTGTTAATACAAATTTATCAGACTCAAAAACAAGCCTAAAACCATTTTTACTTAACAAAGAACCAGAATTTAATTCTTCCGGATGTCAGGTACATGCAGTACGTTGTTGAGGGTCAGTTCTTTCCCTGATGTCATCTTCAAGATCACTTTCCCTTGTCCAGCCACAGTAGAAGTAGAAGAATTTCCCATGAAAAGTTGTTCACCATTTGCAGCCTCATTGTAGGTAGTGAACATCTTCTTGTCTGCACAAATATGACGAGTTGCTCCAGTGTCAACCCACCATTCCTTGGGATTTCCAACCAAATTAGCCTCAGACACCACAGTAGAGAGGTTGATGTCATTCACTCTGTCAGAGATGTAATCTAGTTCAATTACATTGGCCTGTTTGGTAATCTTCTTGCTCGTACTTCCATTATCCTTCTTAGGGTGGCGGCAGTCAGAAGCCCGATGTCCAGTTTTTCCACAGTTATAGCATTTTCCTTTGAACTTCTTGTTGCCATTGTTGTTGCCTTGTTTAGGACCATCTCCAGTAAACTTTCTCTTTTTGCTATGTGGTTTATGAACTTGTTCAACCACATTAGCCTTGGACTCAATGGGATTTTTCCCATTCCTCTTTTCAGCCTTGGTTATCTTCCTCAATTCTCAGTCTTACAATAAGTTCATCCATGGTCATCTCTTTGCGTTTATGTTTTAAATAATTTTTGAAATCTTTCCAAGCCGGTGGTAACTTTTCCACTAAAGCAGCGACTTGGAAAGACTCGCTCAGAAACATACCCTCAGAATGAATATCATGTAAAATTAATTGAAAACTTTGAACTTGAGAAATTACCGTTTGGGAGTCTATCATAACAAAGTCCAGAAATTTACCGACAACAATTTTTTTTGTGCCGGCATCCTCTGTCTTGTATTTCTTTTCCAAAGAATCCCATAATTCTTTTGCTGACTTCAAAGGACTGTAAACATTATACAGCATATTGTCAAGGCCATTGAGGATGTAGTTTCTGCACAGGAAATCTGAATGTTTCCAAGCATCTACAACGGCAACAACTTGCCGATCACTTTCACCCTCTTTAAGTGCTGGAGCCTCTTCATGGAGAAACCGAGCCAAATTAAGAGATGTAAGATAGAACAACATCTTCTACGGCCATCTCTTAAACTCAGTACTGTTAAATTTTTCCGATTTTTCTCCATGATTTATTGGTACATGAACATGGTTCTGGATAGGGACTGGTGTTGGTGTAACAATTGGAGTACCACTTCTAGTTGCAGTTTCAGTTGCAATAGCCATAATCTCTGATTACAAAAATCAGAAAAAATTAAAACACAAATTAATTTTCTAGTTACTAAAACCAGAAAATAATTATAACACAAAATAATTTTTTTTCCTTGTTACTAAAACTAGAAAAATAAAATACCACAATAATTTTCTGTAACACAAATTAATATTCTGCAATTGTTAATGACACTAGTATATTACTATTAGTAGTCAAAGAAAATAGACAGTATATTACTACTATCTGTTAAATAGCATAAACCACTATTTGTTTTTCCAACCAGAATATGTCTTTATAAAATCACAGAAAATTAAATACAATGAAGATACCAAAATAGGATCTATCTTAAGATTGTTGGACAATCTTCACTGTAATTAAAATAATTAATTATGTTGTGTACTTAACAATAACTAGAATATAAAAGAAATAAAGGAAATGAGAGAAAATGTTTGATTACAAAAATCAAACTAGAAATAAAATTAAATAAATAAAAAACAGATTTTATCTTGTTACAAAAATAAAATTAAAATATGATTTAAATAAACAAATAAAACAAAATAATAAATTAAACAACTTACTTGATTAATTTCTTCGAATAATAATCTTATCAAGTTCAGTGTTTGACACTGTGTCCTTAAGGTAGATTCGTCCTCTCCTCTGTGCTTTCAGAATATGGACGTTTATCTCCCAGGATGAAATGATCAATAACAAATAAATGTAGCACTACAATTTATTTGTTCAACAAACACACTAAGTGTTTACACTCTTTCTCACAAAAATTAAATGCAGCAAAATGAAGAATAAATCTGCAGAGGGTGAAGTACGAAATTTCTGAATATTCAACATCAAATGAGGGCTGCTTATTTATAGATGCAGTGGTGGCTATTGATTTTGAATTAAACAGGTGCTAACCTGTTTTGAACAGGTATGAAACCTGTTTGGTTTTGAATTAAACAGATATAAATCTATTAGGTTCAAAATTCAAACAGATAAAAACAGAAGGCACCTGTTTGGGTGTACAGAAAAACCAGACCAGTTTATTTTCGGAATTAATTTGAATTCTGGATTTTATTTTTTAAAAAAAAAAAATTAAATTCAAATGTTTTTGGCCCAAAAAGATAGGTATTGGGCCGGACAAGCCCAACCCAACCTCACACCACGCACTTGCGCCCAAGCCTAGCCCGCTTGACCGGCCGGACTAACGGCGGCAGCGGCACGTGTGTGGTGATTTTTGGATCCAATGGGTCTAGCCCATTTTGCCCATATTCTCTTCCTTCTACAAACTTGGGGTGCCCCTTGGGGCCCTTCCCAAGTTATAAGTCCAAGCTATATAAACACATTCAAAACTTCCCACCAAATCAATGTGGGACAAGCCTTATTCAAACCTTTAAAGATTTTCCACCAAAACTCCATTTCCATGGAGCATACTTTGGCTTCAATTTCCCATTCACTCGGTAATGGTTTTGAGCAACCAAATGTACCACGTGAATCTCAACGCGGCATAGAACGCGTTACTACTTTGACCCGCGAAAACGACGCTCGGGTCCCACCTAAAAATTAGACCAAAGTTAGGAAAAAATTCTGGTTTATCCAGAATTTTCCCAACCATTTCCAACAGCATTTCCATAAGAGCATCTGTCTGTGCTTTGTGTTCACCTGTTATGCTGGTTTTGCACTGGTTTGTTTTGTGAGTGAGGCAGTGGAGGAGCTGGTTTTGCACTGGTTTGTGGTTTGCACTGGTTTGTTTTTTGCTGAGATGGAGGAGCTGGTTTTTGCACTGGTCTATTTTCTGCTGTAACGCCCTCATAATTAAACCCATACATATACAATAATAAGATGCATTACTTAAGACAGTAAACCGTAATCCATTCATCAGAGTATCCTTAAATAAAGCATTACATGTAATATCCAAATAAATGTCCTACGAGCTTACATCTTTCCAAGCCAACACTTGGATACAAAACCATGAGTTCTAACTCAAATACAAATAAGCCCTAGGCTTGAATGTTTACATGTACTAACAAATAACAACAAATAACTATAGATAGTCTTCAAGATCCAAATCTTTCCAAGCTAAGTCCTTGGAGGTAGCTTATCACCTGGACCTGAAAATGATGTTCCCTTATAGGGTGAGCCACAGCCCAGTAGAGATATACTAAACCAATTATAAGCATTGAATAAAGCAGTAGCATTCAATAGATGGTTAACCATGATAATCAATTATATCAATATACAGTCTTAAGACACTAATGTCTATGACACTTATCAATTTCCATTATTATCAATATGGCTCAGAACCTGGCCAATCTTACAACTGTGAACTATATAGCATATTCACATTACTCCCAATATCAATCAACACAAATGAGACTCAGGCTCATATCAAAACACTTCATACTTCCAGAATGATACACATTTTAGTGCTGTATCAATAAAACACTTCAATATAAATAAGCACACATAAAAGTGATGCTAATGGAGTCCATCCCCTATCTCCTCCCAAACAAAATCCGGTTTAGAGGTCCATCCCCTATCTTCCCCTAAACCGTGGAGTACATCCCCTATCTCCTCCCACACAATATGCAAATGCAATGCTCAATCAATACATGTATTTTCTGTATTAATTCAATAGTCAAAATTAATGACTTAACCAATGTGATTAGTTTCAGTTATCCCTAATCCACATGCAATATCTACAACAATCACGACTATCCTCCACCGATAGCCCAAAACAGTTATTTCTATACTGGAAATAAATATAACAAAATAGATAATATATCAACATTTCAATTTGGTGGGCGATAAATAATCCAACTACACCATTTAGTCCCATACATTCCCAATCTCAACATATTCCATTCCTCATTTCTTACAATGAATCATACTAATTAATTAACCAATGTAATTAGGGCATTTTCCATAATTGACATTACAACCCTAAGGTTCCATTTTCATCAATGCATCAAGATTAATTGCATTTATCCATGCCAAACATGCATATAGGTTTAATATATTTAAAACCCTAACTTTTGTAAAATTATACAAAGGCCCAAACTTTCTCAAAATTACCCGACAACCCCCAACATATCAAAATACCAAAACTTAGAACAAAACTTATAAGATGGAGTAGGAGATCCCTACCTCGAAGAAAACAACTCAAATGGAGAAGATGGAGATGATGACCCAAATTCCAAAGTGCTCCAAATCTAAGATTGTTCAGATTAAAACGAAGATCTCAACACTCTCTATCTTTTTAACAAAGGACTTAGGGTAGATTCACACTAGAAAGAGATGAAAATCTAGAGAGAAGATAAGTTTAGAGAGAGAGAGAGTCGGCTGCTAGGGTTTCAAAACAAAAGAGATGACAAAAATGATGTTCTGCTCGGCTGCTGCTAACTGATATAAACAGGCTCGCTCGAGCGAAGACTTGGTCGCTCGAGCGACCAGACACAGAAAACCCTCGCTCGAGCGAAGAAATGCTCGCTCGAGCCAAAAACTCGATGCTTCAGGTCTGCAAATCCAGAAGCTCGCTCGAGCGACGGAATGCTCGCTCGAGCGAAGAACTCGAAAACATACACCTCGCTCGCTCGAGCGAAGAAAAGCTCGCTCGAGCGAAGAAACACTGCTCTCAGGTATATACTAGACGCAATCGCTCGCTCAAGCGAAGAAACCCTGGCTCGAGCTACCAGACACAAAAACAACCCTCGCTCGAGCGACCAAACCCTCGCTCGAGCGACCAACCCAAAAACTGGACAGCAACACTTGGTTTCCGAATCCAACCAACCTGTAACAAAACCTTCCCAACATGTCCTATAACTCAAAAATAAGGAATTAAAGGACAACAACAACAATATATAACAACTGAATCTACGGAACATAAGTCCGGATACAACAACCAAATGGGAAAAGACCGGGGTCGCTATATCTGCACTGGTTTGGTTTGCACTGGTTTTTTTTTTTTTTTTTTGCACTGGTTTGGTGGCTTGTTGTTTTGGTTTTGCTTGCCCCCTTTTCGGTTGGTTTCTCATCAACCTCTTGCCTCTCTTCTTTGTTGATGTATGCCATGATGTATTTTTGGTATGTTATCATCAATAAAGTGTCTTTCATTTTGCTGATCAAAAAAAATTGCAATAAGAATGATGAGAGTGAAATTTAAGCAAAAAATTGATGGTAATAAATATACTCAATTTGAATTTTACTTATCCAAATTTCAAGATTTATAAAATCATGGGATATTTATTGTTGAACCCAAGTCAAGGTCCTCTCAAATCATACAAATTAATTCCAAGTCTTCATTTCAAATTTTGAGATATATAGACTTTACTAAATGCATGATGTCATGAAAGTGAGTGTGCAATATAATTACATTTTTGAGATGCACTATTACAAAAACATTTCACCACGGCATTTGGTCTAGTAATTGTATAGCAGTCTTTGTGGTGTGAAATTTTGGATTCAACTCTTATAAAAAGAAGTTTGATATCCCTTGTGTTGGTTGATTGTATGTGATTATTAGTAGTTGTTGGACTTGGTCGATTTATTGATCACTTTCTAGCTATTGTAGGTTAGTAATCTGTTAAATGATGTAAATAGTGGATTACAATTATTTAAATTTAATCCTATTTTACAATGTTGAATAAAGCTTTTATTTTAATTTTTTAATTTATATATGATATTACAATGAAACTAATGAATTTATAATCATAATAATAAAAATTAAATATAACATATAATTGATCCAAACATAGATAGAAAGATTCCAACAACTGAAAGTCAATTATTATGGCCAAACGAACTAGCCATATTATGATATTATGGGTTTTTTTTTTGTTCTTTTCTTGTCTTGCGGTTGTAAATTGTATCTATCAGTAATGCTAATATGAAGGAAAATTTTGATACCCAAATCCACACGGTATTACATTTGAATAATAATTTTGTAGACTAATGTATGATAGTGAGGTCAAAATTAGACTGGGTTCGAGGGTAGAAATGGGCTCTCCTCCATATTTTTATTTTTTATTTTTTATATTCCTTTTATATTTCTCTTGTGGGTATTCGGATCCACATTGATAATCTGAACCGCCTATCTTGTAGGTCTCACAATAAAAGTCATCTATGCAAAAAATTAATTTCATCGGACAACTATAAATGAGAGGGTAATTTATATGGATAAATTGGGCCGAGCTAGGCATTGGGCCGTAGTGGGCCACAGCCGAAATGGGCCGAATGAAGTGGCCATTCATGTTACTTCGGTCTCATGAACACCTTGGAGTTGGTCCGGTTATAAGCTTGGAAGTTAGTCCGGTCTGAGAGTGGACTAAGGTTTTGAAGTTATATCGGCCTTGCATGCTAGTCCGGTCTCAAGTTGTTAGTTCGGTCGGAGCATGTGGGACCGAGGTATGTTAAGTCCTAGAGAGGACTTGTTCTGAAGATAGTTCGGCGCGTTTCTCTTATGGATAAGCTCGGTCCTAGCATAGGAAAGCCGAGGTAAGAGAAGGAGGTGAGGACCGAACTAGGGGTTACTTCGGCCATAAAGGAGTTCGGCCGTAGTACAGCCATCTCACTTGGCTTATGCAGTGAGGGGGGTGTTGGAGGATAAGCATTATCTTCCAGGAGTATGAATTCTAGAAGGACTCTACGCAAGGAGGAGTAATCCTAGAAGGACTCTACACATGAAGGAGTAAGAGTCCTACCAGGACTGTGCCACGCGAAACCTATATAAGCTCACCAATATCACCTTTGGAGAGGTAATGCAACATTGCTCCCTGACTACATAGAGCTTTTGCCTATTTGTCTTGCTTTCTGACTTAGGCATCGGAGAGGTTTCCGGCACACACCCGCCGGCCAGCTCACGTTTGTGTTTTCAGGTGACCAAGCGACGTCGTACGGAGGAGCGCAGACTTGATCAACAGGATTATACGAGAAGGTATATTTCTTTCCCGTACAATAAATATAGAAATAAACCACATTTTGTTTTATAAAATGAATAATAAATATGATTGAAAACTTAAATTATCTATTTTATAAAATAAGATGTGATTTATTTATGTTATAATTGTTTGATAAAGTTAATTTTTTACATAAATAATATTTATTGTCAGGCATACGAGATAGATGATTTAAATTATTAATACGTGTTTAGGTTAAGACCTCCGAGAGGAATATGAAAAAGTATGAAAAATATAAAAAGGAGCTTAACGTTGAGAATGATCCTTTAATCAATTAGGTCCAACGACTTCAATTATATAGAAGAGGTAGTTTGTTATGATTTTTTTTTTTTAAAAAAAATTCATGCCCATGTAATATTGTCCCAAAATTATTCAAATTATTCATTTTTGTGAGTCTCACATGAGTCCCACACAAATGAATGACTTGAATGACTTTGTGACATGGCCATGTCAATGCCCCTTGAGCAATGAATAATTGCTCAATTTTCTGAGTCACCTTCAATGATGTGAACACTTATGATTCAACATTAACTACTCATTATAGAAGAAATTTTTTTTAAAAGTTAATATATAGATATAGAAATTAGGGAAATTCTATGGTTCATATTTTTTAAGGTGTGTATCATATGCACCATATTATAAATTGGTATAATTTTAATAGAAAATTTTGTAACATCAACCACAAATTAGCATAATAAAATATTTAAAATTTTGTGATTCATGTAAGAAAAGTTTGTGACTTGGTTACAATATTTTTTTACGTCAATAGCTGATAAGGTTACTCATTTTGTGGTTGATGTTATAAATTTTGTGATAAAATTATGTCAATTTATAATAAGGTGCATATGATACACACCATTGAT
>JAPPVO010000612.1:0-30259 GCA_030407325.1 Camellia japonica | reverse complement strand
TCACACGCAAGAGAGAAAATGTAGATTTCTCAGCGTATCACACGCAAGAGAAGAAAGGCAGACCTCTCAGCATATCACATGCAAGAGAGGAAAAGGTAGATTTCTCAGCGTATCACACGCAAGAGAAGAAAGGTGAACCTCTCAACATATCACACGCAAGAGACGGAAAAGATCATCTCTCAGCGTACACACGCAAGAGAGGAAAAGGTAGATTTCTCAGCGTATCACATGCAAGAGAAGAAAGGCAGACCTCTCAGCATATCACATGCGAGAGGAAAAGATCATTCTCAGCGTATCACACGCAAGAGAGGAAAAGGTAGATTTCTCAGCGTATCACACGCAAGAGAAGAAAGGGAGACCTCTCAGCATATCACATGCAAGAGGGAAAGATCAACAATGTAAGTGAAAAGGTGCATAACATACAGGTAGATGTGCATAACAATGCAACGAATGAGCATAACAATGCTAGATAGATGTGCATAACCATGCAGGTAGATGTGCATAACAATGCAGGTAGAGTGTGCATAACAATGCAGTGAAAAAGGTGCATAACAATGCGAGATAGATGTGCATATCAATGCAACGAATGAGCATAACAATGCTAGATAGATGTGCATAACAATGCAACGAATGAGCATAACAATGCTAGATAGCTGTGCATAACAATGCAATGAATGAGCATAACAATGCTAGATGGATGTGCATAACAATGCAACGAATGAGCATAACAATGCTAGATAGATGTGCATAACAATGCAAGTAATGAGCATAACAATGCTAGATGGATGTGCATAACAATGCAACGAATGAGCATAACAATGCTAAAGGAATGCGCGTGAACGCCCGTTTGAAAAAAATACCGAATAAGGAAATACAAGCCTTAAGGAGACCAAATTCCAAACGCAACCTCAGATTTACCTCTCGGAGGGGTCACGATTCATTCCAAAAAGGATACACCTCGTGCACGCCGACTGACGATGAGCTACACATCGAAGACACGATTGAAAATTCCGCAGAAACATTTTGAGCTAAAAAAGAGTGGGTTCTTCTTGCACTTTCTTGATTGTACTTCCAAACCGCAGTTACTACCTTTCCTTCCTGGCCATGTTCACAACTTTCCTATTCTCCAACGGGGTGACAGACTAGGTTGATTCAGTATCCAGAATCGAGGCGCATTCACATGCTATCTCAATCTATGGGGCTGCCATACAGATTTCAAGCCAGGATAGACCCCTGGGTATTTAAACCAGACTTTAGTCTCGGAAATCCCGAACCTTTGCATTCTAGGCAATAGCCGTCCGAACTCTAGTTTCCACGTCGCAGTTGGTCTCCTAGGAACTCATTGCAAACACGGCCAAGATGCCTCTGGCAGGGAACGGTACTCGAGAAGAGCACTTCTGATCGCCATTCTGGCTTGAAGCAGACTCGATCTTGAGCTTGAGCTAGAGGCACACTCATACTTCGGAGCATTGACAAGGCCTAACGAAGTGCATACGGAATGCGATCTCGGAGCTTACTGAAGTCGGAACAAACTCAGATGCCCGACATTTTCCTCTTTTGCTTTTGCTTTGTAGTCCGGAACCATTATAGCTTCAGATAGGTCCTGGTTCTACTGTTCTCATATGACCTGGTTGACCCTGCGGTTTTATGAAAGAACAAATTCTGTTTTGCACAAATGTGGAGAACGGCACGGCACTCGGAGCACAAAAACAATTTTATTTTGAAATTGAGAGATGAGTTTTCGACCAGGTATTAAGCCTACGACTGCACACAGCGCACTACAACTCAACAACAGAAAACAAAAGGTAAACAACCTAGACACATCGAGTAACACTCGAACGACTCAAAACAAGAATCGAGATAAAAACAAAAAGACACGACACTCAGACGTGCACAGGGAGCCTGCCTTGGGTAGTGTTTGCCCACCCTTTCTCATTGTGATTCTCACATCACTCTGGCACTCAATCTCTTGTTTTCTGAAAAAGCCATTTTCTCACTTTTTCTCTCATCACACATCTCTCATTCTCATCTCTCATTTTTCAATCCCTCCCCTGGGTGGTTAATGGATAAACAGGAAGTTGCGGGCTCTTGCCCCTAGCATGCTGCTAGATTCTCTTTCTTCCGCTTACAGCTAGTGAATTCCTCCCATAGAAGGGTTGCGCTACAACTGGGTGTGTAGCAAAACTGCAGCTAACAACAGTTGATGATGCTTTGCTGGGGAGTTTGGACGTGATAAGATCTGTCCAAGTGATGGAGTGGAATATTTTGCCCCATTCCAGTTCGTGCTTCGTATTTAGCTTGATACCTCGTTGCTTGGAGGGTGAGAGAGCTTTTAGCCCTTTACTGACAGCTTCAGCTGTGCCCTTTCTGGCAGGTAGAGCGCCCTTCTTGGCAAGTATGGTGCCCTTTCTGGCAAATGCATTGGCTACGGGGAAAAGACAGAACACCTAACTCGACTGTGCCCCTAGTTCATCATTTTGACCATTTTTTATTTTTTTGAGCTTTTGCTAAAGTAATTTTGACCGACATGAGAGTTAGATTAACATGCTTGTTCAATTTTTGATTTGAAATCATACAAGTCAGGCTATGAGTACTGAAAATTTTTCTTTTTTGAGTCCAAGAAATGGTCCAATTTTGGAAAATATGGAACAATTTTCGAGAAAATTAGTCAACCTCAGTAAAAATTCTCAAAAACTATTTTTGCAAACGGCCACTTGCTCAACGAGCGTGAAACCTACTCCTGAGATGCACAACCTCAGATTTAAAGGAAAACTGCCCCGTGCTTGAAGAGAGCTGTATGGCAACGGAAAGTTGCCCCTTGTTTGGATGGCACTGCAGCGCATTGTAGGCAGTCCTCAGAGTGATGAACACAACCAAACCCTCGGATACAGTGAAGACAAAGACCAGAACCATCACATGGACATAATCGAATTTAAAGTGTTTTGCGGCTGGACTTCAGAATGAAGTTGCCTACGTATCCCAAAGATGGGAATCAAGCCTTACGTAGTTCGGGGTTAAGGTACACTCGGGTATTTAACCTCTCCTTTTATGCTCTAACTTTTGCCAAGGCGCCCGTTGCAGGTTTTCAACCTTGCGAGCTTTGTTCTTCTTTCTTTTTCATTTCTTTTCTTCTCTCTTTTTTTTTTTTTTTCTCTTTTCTTCTTTTTTTCTTTTTTTCCTTTTTTTTTTCTTTTTTTCTTTTTTGCTTTTTGCTTTTTGTATATATATTTTTTTACTCTAACTTTTGCTTGGGTCGCCCTTTCCGAGTTTTCGGCCCAGCGAGCCTCTCAAAGGGTAAAAGTTTAACAAGTCCATGCCAAATGGTTTTAGGATCTCGAAGCCATCCGTATCCAAGAGAGTGGCTGTTGTTTTGCAAGAGGATTCATTTTCGGCTCTTCGAGCACATCTGACACCTTTGCCCCTAGTTCAAAGGGTACTTCTGTTCTAGCTTTGCAAGCTTCTTCTGATGAGGTCTGATCTTCTTGATCTGACTTTGGTGCCTCTTGTTCGAGGGCTATTTCAAATCTGGCCACACAGGCCTCATATCGTGATTGACCGTTGAACACTCTGAATCCAAGGTCAAGGTTTGGAAGCAAAGGGGTTGAGTCTCGAGGCTGAGAGCGATCCTAGCTGCAGAATCTCAAGAGCGATTCCACACAGGTCTTCGCAGGACCGCGCAAAACATTTTGTTTTTGAAAATTTTTAAGAAAGCAACAAATCACTCGTGCTGAAGATAGTGTGAAACCAGTCTAGATCAAGCTAGGGTCCTTCTCAGTACTCACGCTAACAAGCATGATTTCATTTATTAAGGGCTTAGCACGCCTCTCTTTTCTCATTTTGATCAAATTTTGCAAAACCCGAGGAATTTCTTCCTCTTCGTTTTCACCGCAATGTTCAAAAAGTTTTGAAAACTTAGGTCGATGCAATGAATTCAAGGCACAGAAAAGACACAGTTCTTAGTCAATACTGTCACCTCATTCAGAACCTCCGGCATAACTGGCACAAGGCAGAAGCGAACACAAGGATGTGAAAATCACTGCTGTTCATTCAAAATCTGTTGGCATAACTGGCTCCCTGGCAGAAACAGACTCAAGACAAAACAAAAAGACAAACGTGAAACAAAATGGTGACGCCCGAGGTAACACCTCCCGGAATTACCCGACCTTTGTACAACAGGACTGACTCGATACAACAAGACAGACTCGATAGGATTGACTCGATACGACGAGACAGACTCAAAAGGACTGACTCGATACAAGACAGACTCGATAAGACAAACTCGATACAACAAGACAGACTCAATACCCAAGTCAGAAAGTAGAATAAACAGCATTCGCAAATGCTCAAAATAGTGCGTGCCATCCATCACATCTGGAGTAAACTGAGTGCCGCCCGCAGGTGGTTCATCCCCCGATCACATAACAACACAAGTCCAGAGTACCCGAGGGATATCAGACCCTTTCTGAAGCTATGGTTCCAAGACTACTTAGCAAAAGAGAAAACAGAGAGCACCTCAGCCTGATTTCACGATAACCCATATGAGCAGAGCTGAATGATTGTGCCCCTACAGAATTCTGCCCGAAATTCCGCCGGTAAACTGATACCCTCAGGTAAACTAAATCCCAAAATACTGAACTGGTGCCCGCAGGCCTG
Source organism: Camellia japonica (assembly GCA_030407325.1). Taxonomy (NCBI): domain Eukaryota; kingdom Viridiplantae; phylum Streptophyta; class Magnoliopsida; order Ericales; family Theaceae; genus Camellia; species Camellia japonica. The sequence goes on along the minus strand of JAPPVO010000612.1, from coordinate 25,606 downwards.
ATGCCCAAACTTGTAAACTGATACATGCATTCCTGTAGAGACGCACTCTAAAAGCACATAACAAGCAAGTGAGAGCCAAAGCACCCCTATGTTGGGGTAGGGTTTCCCTGTCCTATTTTGTCAGGAGCTAGGGTTTTACTATGCACGCAGCGGTTACAAACAACCTATATCGGGTAAGCAACCTGTCCTAGTTTGGAATGGTCACTAAGGATCCGAATATGCATTAGGTCGAATGGTCAAAAGGGTGCCCTGGTAAAACCGGGGTTTGTGTTCCTATACTGGCAGAGCCCACAACCGGTCAGCCTTATGGTCATGCCTTGACAAGACAAGCCTCCGGCAAACCGTTCAGGAATAGCAGATGGCAAACATGGTGTCCTAGGCGCACCAATGCAAATGCAATGCAAAGAAACACACAAGTGTAGTCAAAACCAGATATCATGAGTTCGAGTCAAGTTCTCTAAATCCCCAGCAGAGTCGCCAGAAACTGTAACAAGCCCGCGGGGGGCCTCGCTATAGTTCGGACTCGATTTTTGTCACGGTTCTTAATCTGAACCAAAGAGTCCAAATCCGGCAAATCGTTTTGAGAAAACAGATTTTTAGAAAAGAAGTGCCAAACATGGACTGCTTTGCCAGATACAGAGTCACCACCTAAATATTTTATTTTTGGGAAATTTAGGAAACCCTGACTCGTTTGCCTAAGGCCACGTGTCCGTCATCACCAAAGTTGCCTCGGCTCGGGAACTTGGGTACGATTGGGAAGGTCACTTCGTGAGCACCCCCGCTCGCCCGATCAATGATCGGCCTCTACTAACCATGATATCTAGTTTTGAAAACTTTGTGTGCTCTTATTCCGGTTATTAGCCTAGATTTACTATGTGATGCGCACAGCATACAAGTATAGACCGGGTCGTCTGAATTGGAACAAAACATTTCATGCTTGTTTTTGAAAGATGGTTTGCTACCCGCAAGTAGGCTAAGACGTGGATTTGCCACCCTCGGGTGGGCTTAAGAAAAACATGATTTTGCCACTATCTAGTGGGCTTAAAACAAACATTTGATGAATTGTTTCAATCCAAATAACCCAACCTTCACCCACAGGCATTCAAGGCAGTTATATCACATAAGCAGTTAGCCTCATGGTAAGCATGCTATTCATGGCAGTCACTCACACGCGTGCAAGGATGCTAAAGCATAAAACTCACCGAGTACTCCAAGCCAAAACAGAAACTGATTAGAAATCATGCATGATCCTAATTATACAGAAATGCCTAATGCAACACATGCAAAAATGCAACTATAGCAGGCTCGGCTATTCTAAACATGGCATATGAGATGCAACAGCTAATATGTATTCAACTTGGAATTGAAATACAAATGCAATTAGTATGATGCGCCGAGCCCGGTGCATGCAAGACGGATGAATGAATGCAAACATGCTATCATACTGTATGCTAATTGAAACATGCCCTAATCTAACCATCATAAGCTGGTAAATAAAAGGGAAGAAAGACGTGGGGTTGGAAGACATACATCACACTCACGCACACTTATTACAATTATGCCCTCGCGCAGAGGGTCCGAATAAATCATACAGTCCCAAATGAATGAATAATACAGTTCCGAATAAATACAAAAATCCTAATTAATTTACAAATTAATCTAGGAAAGCTATAAACTGGCATGCAAGCCAGGGACTGCCTTGACTCTTCTTCAGATGATGAATGATGCATATCCGGGTTGCCTTGTGCGGAAATCCACTGTGATGCCCCAATTAGCCTCTGTTTTGCAATGGTTTTGGAAAGCGCGCCAAGCCCCGGAAGACTGCTGATTCTTGATTTGCTGCAACAGAGAGCAGGAAAGGGGCATGGCAATGTATTTTCACAAATGTATGCATGCCTCGATTCTCGTGCCACCAATCACGCATCTCGATACATGATGGCCGAGGAATCGAATTGCATAACTCAATATAGAATGAATGCACATGAAAACTCAACTAAGACCTAACTCCATCATGGATAATCCGGAGTGTCGGTGATTGGGAATTGAGACACGTTCCGTCACTCGGAGTACGAAACGTCTCTCGTTTCCCGTGCTCGGGCTAACTCCTATCCCAAGCACAATGCAATATGCATGACATGCATGAATGCAACTAAGATACAACCTAACATGCACAATGCTATGAAATGGCATACACGATGCACGAGATAACATGGCATACACAATGCACTAACATACAACCTAGCATACACAATGCTATGGAATGAAATGGCATACACAATGCAATATGGACTTACACTAACACAAGTGGACCTCAGCCACACTCACATAAGAGGCCATCAGATGAAAATGAGACACTCGAAATGCGTGCACACGTGCACGCAAACCGAGGACCGACCCTAAGGCACGGAATGCCACTCTAACAAGACATGACAAAACATGGAATATGGCATACTAGCATGCAAATTTCAAAGGCAAAATAAGATGCAAAACAGCCCCAAAAGATGGCAAAATGACACCCGATGCATGGGACGAGTCCCGAAACATGAAATTAGGCATACGGAATGACCTATAGCTATGCAATGCATGCATAATTTGAACATGAAGTGTGAAGACAGAATCAAGACAGCCCCAAAAAAAGCATATTTACAATTTTAAAGAAGGCCAAACAGCGAACACAAATGGGGCTAAACTAGCATGCAAAAATGGCCCCGAAAGCAAGGTAATGAAGCAAGTGGCAGCTGCTGACCCTAAACAGAGAAGGGCCCTTTTACAATATTGAAGAGGGGCCCAAAATATGATGTTTTACAGTTTGTGTGAAGCCACAAAAACAGACACAAGTATGGAAAAATTCCTATGCAAGAAATGGGCCAAAATGGAGACAAAAAAGCAACTGATACATGCTGGCCTCAAACAGATGAAGGTCCTTCAACAAAATTGAAGAGGGACCTAAAACATGACTTTTTACAGTTTATGATCAGACCCAAAACAGTATACAAGTATGCTCAAAATGCTATGCAAAATAAGGCCTAAAAAAGGTCACAACACAAAGTATACAAAAGATGCTCCAAACAGTAATAGACCCTTAATTAAACATGAAGAGGGGGTCAAAATAAGACCCTTTTCAGTTCGGACCAAAGTCCAAAAACAGAAGCACAATAGGCTAATAAATCATGCAAAAATGGGACCAAAAGATGGATATCAAAGCAAGTGGCACATGAAGGATTCAAACAGTAATGAGCCCTTCTACAATGTTGAAGAAGGGCTCAAAATAAGCCTATTTACAGTTTACATCATGCTTCAAAACAGATTATACACAGGCCTAAAATGTTACACAAGAAATAGGCATACAAGAGGGATAATGAAGCAAGTGCAAAATGGGGGCCTCAAACAGTGAGAGGCTCTTAAGGAAACATGAAATAGAGCTCAAAAGAATGCTATTTTCAGTTATGGCCGGAGCTCAAATATACAACCAAGAGGGGCTAAGAAATGATGCAAGAATAGGACCAAAAAGAGGAGAGAATGACTTACCCTTGAAGACTCAACTTTGACAGCCTCTTGGTCCGAAATGTAGCACTCCTAGCCTCTGAAAAACCAACTCCAACTGCTGGAATGGAAGATGGAGGTCTTGTGCTATGAGTTGGTGTGTAAAAATGGTGTAAGAATCAAAGGGTTTTGATGGTTAGAATGTAGAGAGAGAGAGATTTAATGTGAGAGCTCCACACCAAAATTTTCTAACCCCTAAAACACAGCTGGGGGGGTCTGTTATATAGACACAAGAGGGTGGAAAAGAGGGGGGAAAATGGGGGGGAAATGAAATTCAAATTTCCCCCCAAAATGGCCAAAAAGTGAGATATAAAGGCAAGTGGTAGCTGCTGCTCCCAAACGGCCGAGAGCCCTTCAAAAAACTTGAAGAGGGGCTCAAAAAAAGAAACTTTGTAGTTTACAACAAAGTCCGAAACAGCTCACAAGTAAGCCTAAAATACCATGCAAAAATAGGCCTAAAAGAGGGTTTAAACACAAAGTGTAAAAAGGGAGTTTCAAACAGAAAAAGATCCTTAATCAAACGTGAAAATTAGCTCAAAATATGACTATTTCTAGTTTGGGTCGGAGCCCAACAATGCTTGCAACAAGGCTCGGGGGCCAAAACGTGCAGTCCGGGGCCCTGAAAACGGACTGTTAGGCACCGGAAGTGGTGTTCGACCACGAAGTCGGTCTCTCGGACCATAGTGTCCCTCAAAAGGGAGGAAATAAGGTATGTGCCAAAAACCGGAGCAAACGAAGGTGGTTAGGCGGTCCCGAACCGAAGCACACGGCCTGACGGCCCCGAAAACCGGGAACCGGGCTCCGAAATGGGAAAAATGGCCTACGACCACGAAACGTAGCCTACGGCCACTGAGAGATGGTCTACGAGACCTCTCCCTCCCTTCAGGAGGAGAAAACAGAGAAAATAGAGCCTGGTTCACAAACCGAGGTAAAGTACAAAAGAGTCCGGAAGTCCGGAGGCAAGGCTCACAGTCGAGACTCTGAAACCTCTGAACGAGCACGATATGCAATATCACCAAACGCTCAATCGGTGACGTCTGAGTCTTAAGGTCGGTCAAAAATGGGGTGTCTACACAAACATAGCAGCCTTGAAAATATCAAAGTCGTCATCATCAACTGGATGAGATAGTAAGAAACAAAAGAAACAAAAATTTGAAATGTCCAGTAATTCGATGACCTCCGTGAATGAAAAATCTAAGGCAAGAACTTTTGACAACGTGAGTCAGGGAAGCAATGTGAACGATGACATACTTATCTGTAGAGAATGTGGGAAACAACATTGGGGCATTTGTCGCCGCCTATCTGGAGCCTATTTTAAATATAGAAAGAGAGGACACTTGGCTAAATCTTGCCCACGAGCTCATCCGAACAACAATAGGCCTAATACTAGTACGACTGGTTCTATTCCTGTACCTAAAACAAATGCAACTTCTACTCTCGAGGGAAGCAAGATTAGGCAAGGAAGGGTTTATACCCTAGTTCCAGAAAATGCTCGGAATACTGAAACAACTAACGCAGGTATTACCTTAATTATGTGCAAATGTTTATGTGGGAATTTGTGTGGGAATCATACACTCCTTAACTTGATATAAATTGTGGACATGTTTATGGAACCAATTGAATTATTAGAATTATGAACTCTAGTTATTGACTGTCCTAAAGACTTACTACTTAATCTAAATTATATGTGAGATGCTTGAAATTTTATGAATTTGATGAACCACCTATGCCATGGAAATTGTTGGGACTTGTGAACAATCAGAATCTGCTGGGTTAGATCTTTACCGTATTGGAACAATATAATATGAACTGTTATGTATGACCTTTTGAACTATGCTAGAACGATTGGACACGGGAATACACTATGATTAACTGTAATATGGAAAATGTTTGGACTTACATGTGTCTATACCTTTGCTTAGGACGTTAATTGATTCGAACTCAACTCACTCTTTGTATCTATTGCATTTGTATCTAAACTAAGTAGACTTATGAATCATTACCTTAACTATCATATCTGGGAAAACTGTTTTGTGTCCATCCGTACATTAAACTTGTGAATCCGTACTGGGAATATTATTAGATTTTAGACAGGCGCATATATAATTATACCTTTGCTCGGAATGATTTGTCGTGTTATTTGTTTTATTAACTAGACCATCGGGACTATGATTCTGTGATTGTATAACTTGTTTGAACACCCTAGATAGTAAACCTATGCTTTAGTGACTGTATGACTGATTTGGAACTTCTACATAACAACTCGCTATTATGTGCCACTAAGGAACTTTGTATGATACATTGCTGCGTACCGTATGCCTACATGAAAGACTTATTTGGAAACTGCTATATTAACTATGATACTTACCTCTTGATATAAACAACTACATGCCTGTGCAGCTACATGTGAACTTATTTAGAGAATGCCATATTGCATATGACCTGAAACACTTCGATATGAACTACTATGATGGATGACCCTGATGTGATTTTGAGAACTGATGAACTTAGAACAATTGTGAAAACTATTATTATGTACCTAAGCGAATGGAGTATGAACCATAGAACCAAATGTACTTTGTTTGAAAATGATAGGTATATAACTTTTATTTGATCTGATCTGATAGAACTTTGGTTTGATGAGACCTTTATTTGAATTGATAGGACTTTTGTTTAATCTGATAGGATGGAACTTCGTTTGATGTGACCTGATAAGGCCTTCGTTTGATTTGATCTGAAGAGACCTTTACCTAATTTGGGAACCACTATCTGATTTGATTACACCTATGGGGGATTCTGAATTGCTTATGACTGAATGATCGGGTTGTGTTGCTACAGGAACTAATCGACTGAGAACTTGAATCAATTTTGAACATCTACAAAGAATGTGAACTATTAATAGCAGATTGTGTGATTATAAACAACTTTTAACCATGTGCCTATAACTAATTGGGAACACACGTGAATGGGATTATAGAATTTTGTAATTTATGCTATGAGAATATGGGAATATTGTATGTATAACATGTGATTAATTGATTCAGTATTACCGTTGCTACCATGAGCTTGTTTGAAAAAGAGAATGATTGTTTTTGTTGTTACTGTACTTCGAATTTGCTGCTATATATGGGACTTGTTGACAGAAGACTTGTTCGATTGTAACTCCTAACTACTTGGAAGTATATGAAATCAGTATGTTCTATGATTGACTGCTTCTACGTAAATATGTAATACAATTGAATCTGTGGAGACTAAAGCCGATGAACAATTTGTGAATGATTACTTCAGAATTGTGTGTACTGCTATGGGGTTAATACATGAATATGCCTTGTATTCCTGATAACTTCTGATTGACTTTGAATAACTATGGTGGAATACCGAATTGAACAATGAATTGTTGAATGACTGGGAAACGAATCAAGCCCTTGTAATAAGCTGAATAGAAAGGAAACCACTTACGAAAATGGAAAATAGTGTGAACCTAAAACATTTGATCTGCATCTGATATATATATATGGTAACTGAAGTTTGGAAGACCAAACTTTTTAAGATAGGGAGATTGTAACAACCCTGATCTGTAATTAACTACTAATCCGTGATTAAGGATGCTAATTAAGTGGTTAAAATAAATTATGTGTTTATTATGTATTTTGTATGTTATTTGACTTTTTATTTGTTACTCGTAGTAATATTTTTCCTGAATTCTGCTTTGATCTGAAAATTAAAAGCCTTATTGGCCTTTGAAACCGAAATTAGTTACATCAATATGTTATTCGGAATTTTTAGAATCATGTGGAAAATTTTACTAAAAACTAATTCAGTTTACTTAAATAAGTTGTGTTTGGTTGGCCAAATGTTTTAATTATTGTAATAAGCCATTATATTTATATAAATGTGGTTTGTTTGAGTCTAGAACTCATTTGTGTGCTCAACTTCACCATTTTTTAGAGCAAAATCTGAGATTGTATTCTAGAGAAAGAGTGAGTTCACTTTTAGAGAGAGAAAGCTAAAGAATTGGAAGATTAGGGCTTGATTCTTGAAGATTAAGAAGAGAAGCACTAAGATTTACAAGAATTTGGCTTATTCAAGACTCTAGGAGAGAATTAAAGACTTAATTATGAGTTTTAAGCCATCAATTAGATCAATTCAAGAGGAATTTGTGATTATGTGCAAGAATTGAACTAAAGATGATGAATTTAGAGTCAATTCATACATGCATGCTTAGTTTTGTTTAATTTCATCATTTTGAACATGAGTCATGTCATCCATGTTGAATTTAGAAGATGAATTGTACATGCATGAATAATTCACAAAGCTTTGGGAGTGAATGTCATGTTTTATGAGCTTTGGAAAAAGAATTTGAAGTAACTCTACATGCATGCATGATTTTGCTATGTTTTGTCATTCTCGAGTTTTAATCCTATCACCCATGATGATTTGGAAGCTAATTTACACATGCATCATTGATTTCTAAAAACTTCAAGAGTTCTACTTCATGAATTGTATTGTTTTGAAGCTCAAATCCATGTTTTGCAGAGTATGAGATGAAAAGGGGTTGAAAATCTTGCATGCTTGAAAGTTTTGAGCTTTGATTTAGTAAATTGACCTTTAATTCATGATTTGAAAGAAGTTTCTAAGTGTTATCCAAGTGTTTTCATGAATTTGGAATGGCCATGCAAGCTTCTACAAGTTATAATACAATTTTGGAGCCCAAACTTTGTGTTTTAAAACCTAGAAAATTCACAGCTGGCTCGAGCGACCAAGTGGTGGCTCGATCCAACATTGTGAGCTCCCAGTATTTTTAACTCTGCAAAAGTTGGCTCGAGCGACTAAATGGTGGCTCGAACGAGCTCAGTTTTTGCCTTCAGCTGGCTCTAGCGACGAAAAACTGGCTTTAGCCAATAGCTTATTTTCAGCATATTTTCAAAAGATGTTTTAAGTACATATCTTCGCTCCCATCTCTTTCTGGCATTCTTAGGCATGATTTATGAGCCATTAAGGATTAATAAGTTAAGAAACATCTTACGTAAGTGAATTAGAAAATATGTGCCGAATCCAAGTATGTGGTTCAATATGAACAAGTTATGTGACATGGAATGAATAAGAAGTTAAAGCATGAAAGCTAAGCCATGTACGGCCATATGAATGAATAATAATGAGACATGTTTTGTGCTATGTACATTTGTGTTTGTAGGTCAAGACTCGAAGACTAATCAACCGTTTCTGGAAGCCCACTGCGAACGTTATTGTAAAGATATGTTCATATGATTTATGTTTGAAATGTTATACGACAAATTATGATTTCTGAAATGTGATATTTGTTTACGTAAACAAATGTCTTATGTTTGAAATCTATTATGGCATCCATAGATAGTCCCAAGTCATGGGGGACGACATGTTAATGCGGGTCAATGACATATATGTGATTACGAGATCTCGTTAGCCACTTATCAAAGTGGTGATTTGTTCAGTCGGTATCCGGAACCGATTAATCTAGTCAGATGACGATGTGATATGTTCTATTGGATGTACCATTATAATGTTTAGATATGGGAATGATTATGTTATGATCTGTTTTATGATTATTAAATGTTCGGAATTCGTTCACTAACCTCTTTACCTTAATGTTATTCATTAGGCTTTAACTCACAGTTTGTATCTACATATATATATGTAGGTGAGCATGTGCAGGACCAGGCCTGAGGGCTTCTGTCTGACTTTTGTTTTTTCAAGCCAACCACTGTGCCTCACGTGGAGGTTCCTAAAAGTCAATGTGATCAAGATGTTTTTTAACCAAGTTTTAAGCTCTTAATGTCTTTTGTTTATTTTGTATACAGGGCCAAGCCCCCCCCCCCCTTTTTTTTTTGTAACTGCATTTTGTTGTCGTAATGATGATGTTATGATATATGTAATATAAATGTTTAAAGTTTTCTATCTCATATAAGTCAGCACAGCTCATAAGACAATTATATTTATGTATTTGCTTTTGCTAGCCCCTTAATTTTGTTTAATCTGTTCAGAGGCCTTTTGTAATCCCAGGATTACTGGCCAGTTACGATACTAAACCTATAGGGACGGGTTTGGGTCGTGACACTCTTTTTATCATAGCTTCGGTGGGGGACCATTGAGCCAGACATCCATGCTTGCACATGCCCACCTGAATTGTATATACATCATTGCACGTTCCTTATCCTAACAGTTTCCTTGATTTTCAAAGGGGAGGCCAATTGAGGTGGCGCTTGCACATGCGTGCTCACAGTTTAGAAGCCTGCCACTGAAGGACTCTGCCTGGTCTGCTCGATTTCTCGGCCAACCTTGTTTGGCCTTCTTGCAAAGTTGTTTATTTGAGATGTGTTGACGCATATGGATGACTTTTTGTGAGCTCAGTTCACGTCGGTTCTACTAATAAGCTTGGTCATGTGGTTTGGTCTATAGGTTTAGCCCATATAGTTCAGTTTATGTGTTCAACATATATAGTTCAGTTTATGGGTTTGGCCCATCTCAGTACCTTGTCCAAGCTAGTCTCATCTCGATTGATTTGGCCCAAGTGCTTGAGGACTTAGGGGATGATTCATGAGAATATGGACTCGATTGGTGTTTGGCTAATCGGGTTTGGGCTTGATGAGTTGGACCAACCCAATAGTTTTGACCCGTTTCATTTATATTAGCCCCTTCACGACCATCTGAATCCAAACCCAACTCCACGAATTCAAATTTTTTCATTTAGTCAAGGCCAACAACTAATCATTATAACTAATTGTGACATTTAGATCAACTACTGGATGAAAAAATGTATTGAAAAAATGTATTGAAAATGATCATTTTCCTTTTTTTTGGTTGGGCTCATGCCATCATTTAAGTTGGTGTGACTTACTGTAATGGACTATTCATTCACATTGCACTGTCCTATTGTAAGTTAACTCCAAATCAAATCTCGTCTGGAAATTCTATAGTGTGTATCATATGCATCCTATTATAATTGTGCAATTTTATTATAAAATTTTGTAATATTAATTATAAAATGTGTAATCTCGTCACAAATTGGCGTAACAAAAAATGTTGTAATAAAGTTACAAACTTTTACAAGCCAAAAAATTTTAAATATTTTGTTATACTAATTTGCGGCGAGATTACGCATTTTGTAATTGATATCATAAAATTTTGTGATAAAAATATGTCAATTTATAATAAGGTGCATATAATACACACCCTTAAAAGGTGTGTACCATAAAATTTCCCACCTTGCCAACCATATGTTTTACAAAGAATAAGGTCATGTTTGTTCCTTTTTTTATTCTTTTCTTTTTTGAAACCAAAATGATAAAAACATCGAACCACTTATTTTTGTATGATGTAGCACCACCCTATGATTATATGATTATCTCTAGTAAATGTATGTCATTTCAACTGTGTTAGTATCATATTATAATATGTTATAAGAATAAAGATCGGGATCTCTTTTTTTTTTCACCTCCTTGACCCCCTCTCAATCTCATTGAACAGTTTTTTTTTTTTTTTTTCCTTCTCCTCCAATCACTACCCGCCACGTGTGTGTGAGGATTGTGGGGGTGGTGATTGGAGGGGGTCTCAATCATGACTGATGTTATAATATCAAAACGTCACAGTTTGATAAATCTGCTCTAGTAATACACATGCTACTTTTTAACATGATTTAATTTTTAGCATATGATGTGATCACGCGTACCTAATTATATATATTTACAGTATCTTTAAACTAAAACTTTTAGGTAAGAAATATATAATTCAATATCTAGTATTTAAAATAAAAAAAAAATTAATTTATTAGCTTATTTCAAACTTAAATAAAATTAGGAGTAGAAATTTCCGACGTGATATGAAGGCATACACAAAGTTTTTGTTTTGTTTTGTTTTTTATTAATTTTTTAAGATGGCAAAAGTCTGATGCATTAATATGTAGCAGCCAAAGCAACCACCTACTAAATTAACGAGTCAGAGTTGGTCATTTTTCGATACAAATCTAAATATGACATGCCACGAGAACATAAAAAATAAATAATTTTTAAATAACACATGACACGAAATTAATATGAATAACTTATTTAATAAAGAATTAATTATAAATTTCATTATTATTTCTAATAAAGAGTGTCATGATATTATGTAATCTTATCCAATTGAATAAAAATATTTTAAATAAGATTTTAAGTTCAATAGTCTTTTATTTTCTATTTGTGCTAACTTGATATTTTTGTTTGCTATTAGAATCAATTTGATAAACAAAAATAAATAAATGAATTGAAAATGACATGATATGAATACAATTAACATAGTACGATTCCCACATATAACGTTCTAAATTTGACATGATAGACAAGAGCATCTCCAACTTGATTTTCAAAAATTAGTATGCTAATTTTTTTTTTTTTCAAGCTTAGGTGCAAATTGACATATGTAAATTTGAGATCTCTGGAAAAAAAAACATTTCATTTAATATGTCAAATGTATTATTTTATTTTTTACTTTAATCTTTTTTAACTCTTTTGTAGGGTCATGCTATTAAAATAATGAAAACAACAGAACTTGACATCTTTTGGTTATGCCAAATTTAGCATTCCTCAAAATATGTCAATCACCAACTCAATTTTGCAAATTATATGTCAATTTTTATTGTCTAAAGCTGCCACTTTAGAAATAATCATGCATAATGTTAAGGGAAAGTCTAGACATTCACTTTTATCCACCCAGAAAATTCTGGGTGGGTGATTATGTAGTGTAAATTAATTTTTGTAGTGTGACTTCATGTGGGTTGTGAAGAAAATTAATTTTTAAATAATTTCTGAATTGATAAGGATAAATTTGTAATATTACTCTAATGTTAAATTTGGCACGATAGATTATTCACTGCTAGAGTGTGTTTTATGTACCCATCATGAAAATTTTTGCAGCAACACGATGTATAGCAATTACTGGAGTTGTTCATATGAACAGTGCTTTCTTGGTATGAAATAGCATATATTTTTGATTTTTTGTTACTATTTATTTAAATTCTCATAATTAGTTCCTTATTAGGATTAAAAATATAAGAAGAAATTACAAAAAAAAAAAAAAAAAAAAAACCCTAAGAGTTTTAATTTTATTAATTCAAATCATAATATTTAAATTTGTTTTCAATTTAAACCATTAGCCTATTTCTGTTAACTAAAATTGACGGAAAAATAAATATTTTAATAATGAAACTCAACGAGAAAGGGTATTTTAGACATACACATGCATTGAGTTTAATGACTTAAATATTATTTTTCAGTCAGTTTTACTTAAAGGAAATGTGTTGATGGTTTAGATTGAAAATAAGATTTAAATTGATAAAATTAAAAATAAAAATTTATTTTATTATAAGATTCAAACCTGAAATTTGTTTTTACAAGTTGTCCAAAAAATAATGAAGGCGAATAAAATAATACCATATGAAATGGTAATATAAAATGATAAAAAAAACAAACAAATGATATGTAACATTACTCAAATTTGGAGAATAGATTGCCGAAAAACAAAAAACAAGTAGATACATTGAGAGAGATTAATTTCTGATTAATTAGATGATGTTCAATCCTTTACTAAATTCCTTTGTCAAATTTAAGTTGGATGAAAATGAGATATAATCTATTCATTATACTTATATCAAATTAAGTTTTTATCATAAACTTCATTAAATAAGGGCTAAATCAAATATTTCTTCAAATTTTTAAATACTCTTTTTCAATTAAATTTGATGAAATTGTTAAAAAATGAAAGCTTAGAGATCAATTTTTTTCACCTGAATTGATTAAACCAAGTTTTTAGAATATGTTAGATATTTTTAAAAAGAATAATGTTTGATTAAAAAAAAAAAAAAAATCCTGCCCGAATCACGTGGCAAACTTGAAATTCAAAAAGGGCCCCAAAGGACTCAACGCTCCTCTCTGTCTCTCCCCTCTATTTCTGATTAGAAATCAAACGTCCGAAAATGCTATAAATTTTAAATGAATTATTAAATTTTTTATCAAATTTTTCATATAGATATAAGATTCACACAAATTACATGTACCCCGCACCGCATCCGTCTTCGTTTGTCTCTCCCTTCCTGAATTTTCAGAAAATTGGTGACCTAGATGTTCAGATTTCAGAATATGTGGTTGAATTGAATTGATGGAGAACTTATGAAACCCTAGGTTATGAATTATGTGCAGAACAAATTATCAATTGGAAAATCCTAAAAACAAGAAATGTGAGGGAAATGAAGTGGAAAAGCAGGGAAGTGTGAGAATTTGGAATAAGAAACAGTTATTATATACAAATTCTACAAACCAAACTTTTTTTATAAAAATAAAATAAAATTTAATTGGTAAACAAATTTAATAAAAAGAATAATAATAATAATAATAAATAAAGCATCAGAGAAGCTCTTACAAGTGAAAAATCATCTCTTCCTCCATAACTTCAATTTTTATATAAAAACCAAACCCATCAAACAAAATGAACAAAATTACAAGAATCAGAAAGGTATATCAAAGCGAAAAAATGAACTAACAATAATAATTGAAATATATATATATATATTAATAGGAAGAAGTGTGGTACCTCGAATTGGAGAATTGGAGGGACTCGAATGGCACGAATGAGTGTTGGCCGGTCGTCCACCTGGATGACCGGCCGGATGTCTGCCCAGACGACTGGGTGAAAGATTGTCTACGGAGATTGTCACTTTTGTTGACCGCGGCTGGTAGCTTCCTCACCAGACGACGGCAAGATAAATTTCGAACCATTCGAGTCAACCTCATATTCGGCTACCAAACATTGCCCATATTAATATAGTTCATGGGTAAGATCGAAGAGTGGCTCCACAAAAAGTACAGATGATAGCTTTCCATGACTTCCAGTAGAATGGTACGTAGCAGAACCTTGTCTCCGTCTTCATGTCGGCCACGCTGGCTCCGCCGCCGCACCTCGAGCATGATCCGGCCGCCGGCTTACTCCTCCTCACCTTCCTCGTCTGATCCACCATGAAACACAAGCATACCATCGCCGTTTACTGTTATTTCGCCTGCGTTTTGGGGACTATATTTTCACCCTCTGTTTTGAGTTACACGGCACGGTTATATATACAGGCGGGAGTGCTCTTAACGGTCGAGCAGTTTGGAAGGGAGTCCGTACTGGAAAGTTTCATCTAAGATAAACTTGTGACATTTTTTAATTTTGTGAGACAATTATAATTTAAATATGATATTTTATTTTATTTTTATTTTTTTTGTCTATTTTAATTTTAATAAGCTGAATTAATCTCAACCATGTTACCAAACGAGGACACTGTTGGATTTGGAGAAATTATTATTATTATTACTTTATTGCTTGGATAATGTTATATGATGTTTTTACTTGATATTGATTGATTAAAATAACAAAATCCATTATTTTTTGTTTTGTTTTGTTTTGGGAAAATAACTTACAAATTTTATGTGATAAATGGTATGAAGAAATATTTCAAGATCACCAAAAATCACTCCTTGGATTAGTCATCCATCTTTTTGTCCTCCAATTTTTGTGTTTTTTATTTTAAACTTGGGTTGGATTTTTCTCTGATCCATAATTTGGATTGAATTATGTTGTCCAAGCTCGTGAGGTTTTCTGTGAGTTCTATTTTGATTATTCAAATAATTCATTTTGAATGACCCTCTACGTAGTCTCTTTATTTTACCGTGTTTTATTTTTAAGTAAATAACAATTGTGATTTTAAAAATAGATCATCTAATTTTTCTTTAGATAAACTTGACAAAATAAAGGGATGAGTATTATTAAATTAAATTATTTTATTTTGTAAATGATATACGTGAAAAGTTTTATAAAATGAATTGTTCCGATGATTGAAATAAAGACTAGTTCCTACAAGCACGTACAACACCATCCTCAAATCTAGACGGTGGACTAGAAAGAACTTTGCCCAAAAAACTTGGACAATTTGATGGGAACCAAATTATTATTATTAGCACCTAATATTACCAATCAACAATGAAATATATATATATTTGGCGAGTGAACTTTACAATTGAAATGTAATCATCAACTCTAACATAATTGTTATATTGAGGCTTATTTTGGGAATTACACATTTTAGTTTAGAAATTAAAAAATTATCACAAAAATATTAATTTTTTTAATTCTTTTTTATACTTGTTTTGTAAAAAATTTTAAAAAATCAATTCTCAAAGTAATATATATATTTATATGCAATGTGAGATACTGTCCTTGATTCATAATATCATTACAAACAAACATATAATGCAATATTGCTCATTTTGAAAAGTTAGTAAAAATTACTTTTAAATTTTTGATTCACTTTCTTTTCTTATAAAAAAATTTTAAAAAAAAATTAAAAAATAACTTTTAATCATCTTTTAAAAAACACCCTATGTTACCAATGTAAGTAATTTTACTTGACAATAAAATATTAAAATATTACAACTACTATTTACTTGTTGGATAGGAAAGTTGTTGGAAGGAAAGTTGTTACAAATATTATTTACATGTTAGAGAGGTGACGGGGAAAGAGATCTGGGTCTTACGGCAAGAATGGGCCCATTTGCAATTTTGTTATTTTCTATACATGTGAGTCCCAACCAGAGAAATAAATGAAATAGCTAAATACTGATGAACAATATCAGTCAACCTTTAGGTTTTTTAGGGTGTGGACCGATTGTAACGAATGAGAAGAGAAGGGAAGCTGATTTTGTTGAACAGGAAAATGGGTCAGAGTCCAAGGATGGAGATGGGACACTTACTGGTCGGTTATATTGAGTAAGTTATTTCAAAAGAATAATGTGAGGAATATTAAAATTTTTATTAAATATTTTATTAAATATCTTCTATGAGGTGTGTCTTACATAAGTATAAGATTCACATCTATGTGAGGCATTTGGTAAAACATTTGATAATTTTTTTTAAATTTCTAGTATTTTCTTTTCTAAAATGCCATTCCTTCACGTTCTTCATCGTTATTATCAACACTATTAGGATTCTTTCTTCCTCTACCAACAACCATCTCCTGTGCTAGTGACCACCTCCGGTGATGGTTTTTGAGAATAGTTTTTTGAATTATTTTAACAAGAATAACATATATCAACAACAACAATAGTATATTGAACAAAATCAGTGATAAATTTATCATTCAAAATTTCAGCACTACGACAATTCACAATATATTGAATAAAATCAGTGATAAATTTATCACCGCATTAATATCAAAATTTCAGCACAGCAACAGTGATAATTAAAGATACATTCAACGATAAATTTATCACTGATTAATTTGTAAAAAAGAAAAGAAAAGAAAAGAAGAAGACATCATTTACTTATTCACAAGACACTCTCATCCTACATACATACACATAGCCAGCAACTGATAAATTTATCATTGAAACATAAATTTACAACAAATATGTTTTTTAAAATAGAGAGAGAGAGAGAGAAAGAGAGAGAGAGAGAGGGATGAGGAAGGGTACGATTTGAAAAAATACTGTTGTTTGGAGACATTTTGGAGTCAATTTCACCATTGAAACAATTAGATTGGTGGATCAGCGATGCCAGAGTGGAAATTGGAGATGTAGAGTGTAGATCGGTGATAGCTAATGTGGTTGGTGAATGACGATGGTGGATTAGTGACGATAGAGTGTAAATCGATGGTAGTAGCGAATGGATAATGACTGTAGTGAGTGGAAGATGACTTTGCGATTGTGGTGATAGTTGGATAACGATGGTGGCGGTAGTTGTGGTGGCTAGATGGCGACGGTAACGACAGTGCAGTTGTGGTAATAATGAGCAATGATAGTGTGAAGGTTTTGGAGATATGGTGGAGAGAGAGAGAGAGAGAGAGAGAGAGGGATGAGGAAGGGTACGATTTGAAAAAATACTGTTGTTTGGAGACATTTTGGAGTCAATTTCACCATTGAAACAATTAGATTGGTGGATCAGCGATGCCAGAGTGGAAATTGGAGATATAGAGTGTAGATCGGTGATAGCTAATGTGGTTGGTGAATGACGATGGTGGATTAGTGACGATAGAGTGTAAATCGATGGTAGTAGCGAATGGATAATGACTGTAGTGAGTGGAAGATGACTTTGCGATTGTGGTGATAGTTGGATAACGATGGTGGCGGTAGTTGTGGTGGCTAGATGGCGACGGTAACGACAGTGCAGTTGTGGTAATAATGAGCAATGATAGTGTGAAGGTTTTGGAGATATGGTGGAGAGAGAGAGAGAGAGAGAGAGATGAAAAGATTTGTTGTAGACAGAGAAAATAAAAGAATTTGCTAGACAATATTTTAATGAGGGCAACATAGGTAATATAGGATTTATTAGTGCATTGAAAAAGTCAAGAGGACTTATTGTTATTTAAGTCCACTTAATGTGATTAGCTGGTAGTTAACCCAACAGGGAGAGCATTGGTGTTTCTATAGACAATGTCCACTTCACTTTTGCACTATTATAGACGAGGGACATTTTTACCGAATTGGTGAGCCGGCCAAAACCTGTCAAGGCCTAACTCTGGTGACCTAGCAAAGTGTTTTTCTGACTCTAGTGGCCTAACAAACAGACTTTGCTAAGCTTAACTCTAGCGACTTAGAAAAGTGTTTGTCCAACTCTAGTGACCTAGCAAAATGTTCGTCTAACTCTGGTGACCTAGCAAATGGGCTTTGTTAAGCTTAACTCTAGCGACCTAACAAAGTGTTTGTCTGTTTCTGGTGACCTAGAAAACAAACTTTGCTAAGCTTAACTCTGCCGACCTAACATAGTATTTGTTTGATTCTGGTGACCTAGCAAATGAACTTTGCTAAGCTTAACTTTGGCGACCTAGCAAAGTGTTTGTCTAACTCTGGAAACCTAGCAAACGGACTTTGCTAGGCTTAACTCTAGCGACCTAGCAAAGTGTTTGTCTAACTTTGGTGACCTAGAGCAAGGTCTAACTCAGGTGACCTAGCAAAATGAAGGTGTCTTACCCACTGGGAGAATAACAAAAGTTGGATCGGGCAAACACAGTCTGTGGACTTAAGGCCCCACAAGAGTGGGCCAAGCAAAGATAAATTGTATGGGAAGTTTACATCAGCCTAATGGGCTGAGCTAACTTTAGTCTAGGTTACAGATGTCGACCAGGAAAAATGGGCATGTCTGACGTAAGCCTTGACCGACGTAGTCAAAAGTTTGACCGGTATGGATGACATACCACATACTTGGATCAGGCAAAATGGAACATGATGTTTGTGTCACGGTATTATTCGATTGTCTTCACTGAAGTGAGCAAGACTTGGCTAATGTAGTTGTGCAAATGATGAGCAATCAGACATATGGTTTGCCCGGTCCAGTTACCAAGCTAGAAGTTGGGACACTCCACTTGGAACTTGAGTAGTTAGGGTGTTAAAGGATGGATATTATCCTTTAAGAAGTTGATTTCTAGTGGGACTCTACGAGTAAGAATTAGAATCCTATTAGGATTCTAACCATATGGAACACATAAAATCTTAGAGTTAAACCTAATCTAGGTAATGCAACTTTGTTTACAGAATTCCTAGAGAGCTTTACCCCATATTGATCCTTTGAATTGACTTAGGTATCAGAGGAGTTTTCCCGTACACACCTGCCAGTAAGCTTACTTGAGTTGTGTTTTTAGGTCATACAATATCATTTGGAAGAGTTTGAGCTTGATCACAATGAGTACATGCGCGAGGTATTTTTTGTGCTCTTACAATAGAGATATAATATTATGGGAGAAAATATTACCATATGCATTTTGTTAAAGGCGTATGCATATATGTATTTTATTATGGAAGGGGGTTCATCTCCAGTTTGCTTTCAAATTGGATGGTCCTGTTGGGCTGTGGTGGGCCCTGATCCGGGTTCATATCAATGATCCAAACCTTTCAATGTATAGAGTTTGTTGAGTATATCATTCTTGTAAAAAATTACCTTATCAATGGCCCTGTTTGGTAGGGCTTATTTCCAGCTTATTTCAGCTTTTAGCTTAATTTAAGTTATTTTGATGTGTTTGGTTCAGCTTAACAATACAACTTATAGCTTTTTGTAAGTCAAAAATTAACTTATTCTTTGAGTGGGGGAGGAGAAGCTTAATTTATAAGTCAAAAATCAGCTTATATTCACAGTTATAAGCTATAAGCTGTTAAGGTATAAGCTATAACCACTTTCCCATAGCTCTACCAAACGGGGCCAATAGCCACTTGGTTAAATCACATTTTTGTCACAATTTATTTTGAACATCATATTTGTCATTGACAAAAATGTGTTATGATCAAATAGTTATCGATATCCGATCAATATGAGTTTTTACAATGATGATATACTCGACGAGCTCTATTATATTGAATGGTTTGAATTATCGAAATAGACCTCCATGACCCAACATGACTGTCCATACTAATGATAGACTGGAAAGCCTATTATGAATATGATTTGATGTGATGTAATGTGATATGAATTATATGACCACAAAAACGTATTGTATTTGTATGGACAAAGGTGTTAGAGCAGCATGAAGCCTTCAAAAATATTTTTTTTTGGGGCTGGCTTCCCTCCGGTTCGTGATCGAATTAGAGGGTACTGTTGGGCCCGTGGAGGGCTCACCATGGGTCCCGTTTTGATAATCTGAACCGTGCAATGTGTAGAACTCGTCGAATACTATATGCTAGTAAAAACTTATTTTCATCGGATATCGATAGCTATATGATCAAATCAGTTTTATATAAAAAAAAATAGGCTGTGAAAAAATAAACGGCTGATAGAAATATAATTCGATGAGATAGATATCGATATTCGATCACTGTGATTTTTTACAAGAATATAGTATTCAACGAGTTCTACACATTGAACGGTTCGGATTATCGAAACGGGACCCGTAGTGGGCCCCCACGGGCCCAATAGTACCCTCCAGTCCGATCACAGACTAGAGGGAAACCCAGCCCTTTTTTTTATAATGTAAATGAGTGAAGTTGAGTGGAATCGAATTTTTGAGTATTCAAACTTGTTTATTAATAATTATTTGAGTTTAAGCTCGAGCCAAACTCCAGTCAAGCTTAAATAATCGAACTTGAGCTTAGATTAGTAAATATTTGACAAGCTCGAGTTCAAACTTGGAAAAAAAAAAAATTAAACTAAAATTAAGTTACTTATTAAGATGAGAAAATAAAATATTATAAGTAAAATCTACAAGAATGCTTATATTAATAATAAATTTCATCAATCAAATGTAAATTTACACAAATACTAAAATAATAATAATAATAATAATAATAATAATTCAATTATTAAAAATTTATTTGATATATTGTTAAAAGTAAATATTATTTATATTCACAAGCCTAATTGAGTTGAGGTTGAGATCGCTTGAGCTTGACTCGATTAATAAACGGGTCGAAAAATCAAACTTAAACTCATTCATTTAATAAACAAGCAAAACTTAAATGAGCTTTAAATTAGCAGAACTCAAATTCTTCATGAATAGTTCATTTCCTTTGTAGCCCTACTGTTGATGATAAAGTCTGCAAACATTTGGGCACTCTGAATAATTTAAAAAAGAAAAAAAAAAACTTCAAAATAATTAATAAAATCAGTGGTGTTAACCTTAAATGTTACACACTAGTATTTTTGTCTTTTTCCTTATATGTTATTTTAATGCGGAAAATAGAAACAACAAATTGAGTTGTGGTATTTATGATTTCCCATATAAATATGAAGCATAGTGAATATGGTAGGATTTCTTTGGATTTTCTATTAAACTTGAATGCTCTTGTCCACATTTTTCATATTTTTTTTTCTTATTATTTAAATTTGATTATTATTATTATTGTTTTTTTTTTTTTTAATTTTGTTTGTTAGAAAGACCAAATTCAAATGTTTGTAAATATCATTTTAAAATGGTAGCAATTTTCTTAAAATGATTCATTAGGGATTATTTGCTTACGTTTCTTATTTTCTGTTCTCATTTTTATTTTTATTTAAAAAACTGAAAACGAAAACTTGGTATATTATTTTCGTTTAAAAAAATGAAATTAATTTCAAAGACATAAAGAAAATTATTCACTTGTTTTTAAAATAAATTTTCATTTTATCCTCTCACCCACCATCTTCGGCCACTACCCACCGCTACCACTGGCCACCGACCATCACCACTTGTCGCCGTCAGTGGGTGGCAAGCTTTGGCCAACCTCCATCGACTCTCTGACGGGTAGGCAGTTATCGTCGTGATCTTAGGCTACCCTTTGGCGTTGTAGACAGCCCATTTTGACCATCCTTAAGACTTAGGCGCTTCAATCTGAACACTCGATGATGAAATGTTATGCTGTGCAATCGTTCAAAATCTTCAACAAAATGATTCAGTTTCAAGCTTTAAAACCTAAACCTTGCACCCCTTTTGGACCAAAACCTTATTTTTTCTAGCCTAACTACTTAGAGAAGAGCTGGCTAACAAATGGTCGGCAGGCCATTTTTACGTGGTCGACCGTACCTCTTCATGGCCGGCCGGCCATGTTTGATGGCAACAGATATTTTACAGTAGCCAGCTGTCCCCATGTGCATGCTTTGCACTAGTTGTCTCTTTACAGATATTTCCGACGTGAGAACCTATTTTTCTATAAATAAAAGCCACCCCCCTCATGGCTTGGGGTTAGAACAATTTGCTAAGTGCCTATAGCTTGCTCAACACACTTCTCTTATCTCTTGCAATATACATACACCATACATACATCTTACAAGCTTGAGCTTGAAGCTTTTGTTGAGATTTGTGAATACAATTCCAGCCTCTTGAGAGTGCTTAGCTTATGGTTTGTTAACTAGGAAGCTCTTCCTTTCTTTAAAGAGGTAATCTTTGAACTCTTTCACCATCTTTTCTCCCTCTTTTTCTTGTATTTTCATACCAATTTTAGAGTTGTTTTTAAGCGTAAAATGTGATTTAAACCTCACAAAAAGAGGAGGGGTTAGCCACCCTTCCTTAGGCCTTGTTCCATAACTTGTTGCTTTATATTTTCTCCTTTGTTTCTTTTGATTTTGGCCACTCTTTTTTTCTTTTCTTTTTTTTTTTTGGGAGTTTAGGAGCTGTTTAATGTGTTTATTTAATTTATACTTTGAATATTACACTTGTGTTGTTGTAAGCCCTCGTGGGTTTCGTATATAGGCCATAGCTTCCAATCCATTTGAGTTGATGGTCTTTTCTTTCTCTTTTTATAGCTTTCATGTATATATTCATGTTATTGTAATCACCCACTTTTCATTCATAATCTGCAACATCCCTTATTTTTTTTGTTTCTTTTGATTAAGAGTTGTATCAAACAAAAGATTGCCACTCAAGGCATAAGAAAGAGAACCCTCATGCTAAATGGTTTAATTTCTTTGGAGGTTCATTACCAGAGCGTTACATCTCTCTTATGCTAAGCATGAGCTTTTGTTTGACATTTCCTTTATCGCCGGTGCATTACTTTTAAGGGACTAATTTTCTAGTTAGACCCTTGGAAATCATAAAGGAATGATTTATTATAGCTCATTATTGGGTTTGGATTTGGAGTCATTATCGTTCGTTTCGGGTTTGACTCTGAATTCATTATCGCTTGTAAATGAGTTTGATTCCTCCTTTGTCATTTCCCCATAGAAAAGGGCTTGAAGAGTTCATTTCTTGGGTCAAGTCATGCTTGCTAATCTTTATTGTTTTGGACTTAGTGGACGTAATCATCAACTTTGGACAAAAGGGAAGAACAAATAAGAAAATGAAAAAGTAAAGTAAAAAGGCTAATAAAATTGAAATAAAAATGGGTAAAAAGATAATAAAATTTGGTCAGGTTCAGTCAGACGTTATACTGAACCTACTTCGTCTTGGATCATTGCATACTATTTCAGTGATGTTCGATGATTCATGAAGCAAGTCTACCCCCTCTCTTGAGGTAACTCCATGATAGGGAGGAGGTATTGTCTATATTTTGTTTCATGTATTGAGCTATTGTCCTATCGTTTCACGTAACAAATTTGCGATGATTGATGATTTGAGAATCGAATCTACTCCTCCCTTGATCATCTTCATAATATGGAAGGGCAGAGAGGATAAACATCACTTGAAAACACTCTATCTTGCTCTGTTTTAGCTCTATTGTAGCAGGGTATTCCCCAGAAACAATGGCCGGCTGGCCATCATTCTGTTCGTCTGACCACTCTCTTAGGCCGGTAGGCCACCAATTTTTGTACAGGTAATGGTATTTTTACAACAGAACAAAGTAGATCTTGAGGCCAAAACAAAACAATTTTCTGATTGTAAACAGAGCAGGTTCTAGCAGCAAACAGAGAGGTTTTCGGAAGGTGTTCTCAGTTGTGCACTTGCGGTTCCTCGCCTCCCATTCAAGTCCATTAGATTAGTAGCTTTTAGATTCGTATGTTATAATTAATTAGTTGTTTTGGTTTCATTCGAATTTGTAATAGTTAAGTTGTAATAATTAGTTAATTAGGACATTCATTCAAACCCTCTTGTGCGGGGGCAAACTTATAATATTTGTATGTCTTCCAACTCCTATTTCTTTCTCCCTTTTATTTATATGTTTACGTGGTTGTATATAGTATCATGTTTTCGTTTCATATCATTACCATGCCTTGTATCCATTTTTGCATGCACTAAAATTTGGTTCATCATATATAATGCTTTTTCCAATTCCTAAATGATTATGTGCACTACCTCATGCTTTGAGTTACTTCACATGACATGTTAGTAGCCAAATTTATTAGTTACATTTTGTATGTGTTGCATTAGCCATTTTGCTTATAGGATCATGCATTTTTCTAAATTGCTTTCTTTTTCTTTAGCTTGCCTCGATTGAGTACTAGGCGAGCATTTTTGCTTTAGGATATTACATGCGTGTTTGTGTTGCCATGTCAAGCATATTACTATGAGGCTACTTGTTTATTTGAAATACCTCTTTGAATGCCTGTGGATGAAGGCTATTTCGTTTAAATTGGAACGACTTTGATGAATGTACATATGAGCTTGCTTTTCCTTCAAGTAGCACATATTCAAAACTATTTTCAAACAAACATGAAATCAAAACATTCCAAAGTAAGTGACATGGTCTATACTTGTTTGCTTCACGTAGTAATGTTTAGTATATCAATAATCAGAACATGAGCATATAATATCTATAAAAATTACATCATGATTAGTAGAGGTCGATGTTTGATTGGGTGAGTAGGATGCTCACTTCATGACTTTCCCTCTCATACCTGAGTTCCCAAGCCAAGACAACTTTGGTTATGACGAACAAGTGGCCTTTGGCACAAGTCACGGGGTTTTCTAAATTTTCTAAAAATATTTGGGTGGTGACTCTAAAATTTGGTACTGAAGTCCATTTTTGGCATCTCTGATGATAAATGGATTTTCTATGATTTGTTGGATTTGGACTCTCATTCATTTTTCTATTTCATATTGCACTTGTGAAACCCGATTCAGAACCATGGGAGTCTGAATTGTAGGGTTATCGTACCCGAGGAGACTAAACCCCTCCGAGGAGCGCAAAAAACCAACTACAGTTTCTGGTGACTCCGCTGGAGAAATTTCGAGAACTTGACTTAGACTTCATGATGTGATATTTTATTTACATATATATGTTCATTGCATTGCATTTACATAGTGCTCTTAGGTCACTGTGTTTACCATCTGACATCCTGGATGATTTGCTGAAGGCTTGCCAAAAAGGCTGGTTGGATGTAGGCAATGTCACGTTGGGAACGCAACACTTGGATCTGGGTTACTGCTGTACCGCTTGATCCTCCTTTCACTTTTTGGTGTCAGGTGTGAGAAGTATATTAGGTAACCTTACTAAGGTACCCCTTTGACCAATTGGCCTAGTGCATATAGTACGCTCTAGTGACTGTTCCAAAATAAAATAGGATGCTCACCTATATGTAGGATGTTGTGAAACCACTTGTTTGAAGTAGTTAACCTTTAGATCATGCCAAAACTAGGACAGGGTAACCCTACTCCCCTTGTAAGGGTGTTTTGGATGTCTTTACCTGC